>JAVSBS010027934.1:19592-37306 GCA_033124195.1 Coracias cyanogaster | reverse complement strand
TTATCAACACCCTTCTAGCTCCCAGCACAAAAACACTGCAGCTGTGGGGAAAACCAGCCCAGCCAGACCCACTACAAAGTTGCTCTAAATCCTTGAACAACATGAAAAAATAGATCTCAGTATTTATTTCCAAGCTGCCTGCAGTGCATTGTGGTGTAAGGTTTGAAGATGCTTAAAAAAAAGGCTAAGGATTCTACAATTGAAGGTGAAAGAACAGGAAAACACTTTGCAAACACCTTCTAATTTAGACCTTGTAAAGGCTCCATGTCTTAGATAATAATTTGCAAGGGAAGATGAGATTAGTTCAAACGTGTCCTCTTGAGAGTCTTGATTTTGGGAATCTTGTTTGTTTTCTCGCCTAGGTATCTTGTTTTCTGCTGCTGAATGCCTTTTATTATCAAATAATTAGAAGATTCTACTATTTCTACATCTCTCCCATATATTTTCCTCATTTGTCATGCCATTTTTGTGACCAGTATATTAAAGATAATTAGATGTAATGTTTGATATAACATTACTTAAAAACAGGAAATTAGAAAAACGTAGAATCTGTTTTTAAATGTAAGTAAGATTTATTTAGAATTAGGCAGACTTACGTCAAAATCTAGGCTGCAAAGTCATTGATGTTCTAGAACATTTCTCCAAAGAACAGAGTTTTAGCCTATATGCATTGTTTTCGAATAAGAAGTTATGGGTTAAGCCGAGTGTAGAAGAAATCGGCAGCGCGATATTCTGTTTGTTCCTTTTGTAGGGTACATCACTGCCGTATTTTATTCCAATTGAAATGGAGTGTCTGTGTGAATTTATATCATAGGAATTTATGCTTGTTAGTCAGATAAGCCGCATGTGTAAAAAATTTGCTGTCAGCAGTCTTTTAAATATGAGTGTATTTTTCTATCATTATATACAATAACTTTAAATAAAGAACGTGACAGAAAAAGTATCCACGTTGTGCTGTTGCCTGTGGACAAGGATGTCACCTCTGAAGTTGCTGTGGTCTACACCAAAACGCCAGTGTCTTGTGTGCGCTACCTGTTGTTCAAGTATTTTTGCAACTTTTTTGGAAACACTGGTAAACATATGCAGTGTGTGGCTTTAGAACCAAATTATCTCCTTTGTTTTGAATTTCCTCATAAGAGTCAAAACATTGATGGGTGTCACAGACTAGTAACTTGTGAAATGTGCCAAGAAAGCAGAGCTTTGGTGATGAGTGCAGTGCAAATAAGCATATGTAATTTTCTTCTAAGTTACTATATTAGAAGTAGCCGAATGATTTAGCTTTCCCTTCATTGAAAACAAACTGAAAGAGAGGTGGAACGGACCCATGTTCTAATTCTTTAAGAACTTCCAGGATAATTTTGACATACTTGTTTTGATTTAATGCACTTAAGCTCAATTTTTTGTGGGGTCAGGTTCCAAAGTGAGCATGGCAAAAAATGCACGTATCAATAGTGGGGAAAAAAATACATGTAGACATCTCCATCTGCAGGTACTTCTCGGTGTTAGAGAGTGGTGTAACAGCTTCGGCTTGTGTTTATCTCTGAAAAACCCAATAATACTAAGTAAGGTACTTTTTATAAGCATCTGTATATCTTAAGCTTAATAAAAATGGGGGTGGATGGCTGTGGGGAGCGACATGCAGCACCTTCCCACTGTGAGCTGACTGAGGACTAGAATAAGAGCGCTTCATCTATACTACGTTTACAGTTCTTAAGCAGGAATGATTAGCGCTAACAGTTGCATCAAGAAATCTGAGATGAACAAGCACGTAGTCTAAATATGCACATCTGTAGAATTTTGTGTGGAAATGTGCACTGCCAATGCCCTGTTCCTTCTGTAAACAGAGGTAAAGGCTGTCAAGCCAATATTATCTTGTATGTTTAACAGTTCTGCTCTGAGAATAGCTGTGCAAGGGGTGTTTTTCAAGCTTTTTCTAGGTGTTCAGAACTAGGTTTGCATTACAGTTTGGTGCTCTAGAAAAATACGGAATACAATAAGAAACAATAGTGCAACAGTTGTAGTGCCAAATTTGATCGTTGTCACGCTAGTGAAGTCCTCACTAGAACAGCAAGAATTAACTCCTTACACCTGAGTACATGCTGAGTACCTTGGTGATCTGTTGGAGCGTAGACTCCAGAATAATCTGCTTTACTCTGAAGTAGAAAAACAGCAATTGGGGGACAATAAAAAGGCAGAGAGAATATGAGAATGCTGAAAAACTGGAATTCAGAGCCCTGTGGTGTGGGCCCTTCAGCCAACCGGGTCTAGTGGGAGGTGTCCCTGCCCATGGCAGGGGGTTGGAACTGGATTATCTTTGAGGTTCCTTCCAACACAAACCATTCTATGATTCAATGAATTCTAATTTATTCTACTGTCTAGAACACAGATATCCAGATAACCAGCCATCTTAATTTTAACTTCTTACCTTAAAAATATTGGACAGTTAAAATTGTTCTTTCTTCTACTTGAAACCTGAAGTCACTGTTTTTGCTGAGCGAGCTATATAGACACCACACTTTCAGAAGGCTGAGACATGAAAACTAAAGGCTGTTTGGTCAGATAGGATTTCTGTGCACTCTTCCAGCTGGTTCTGTATGTTTCTTGTCCCATATATGTTCCTGGAGTTGAGCACATTTTTATTTACGGGCCTAGAGAAAGCTTTTCTAAATTTGGCCTACCTGAAAATTTAAAAAGTAGTTAATAAAATACTTTACTAAAAGGCAACGTATTTAACATTATATATTATTTTATATATGGTATGTTTTGCTTTCACAGAAGCAAAAAATGAGGCCAATATATAATCAAAAGTTGAAAACAATTATTTCTGCATTTCAGTAAGCTGAAGAATCACATAGCAATCTTCCAGTGATTTATTGGGGAGGTGGCAGTGGTGGTTTGGTATTGTGGTTTGGTCATCTAGCAGATTCATTCTGTTTCCCAAAAAAAACAATATTATGATAATTCATTGAAAACAAATCCAAGTTGGTTTAATGACTGTAACCTTTCCAGGAAATATAGATTTTGTTCTATGGGGCCATCTGATCTTTAATAAGTGTGTATATATATAGTATTTTTTTAAGTGTTCAGTGCTGTAGCAGTAAATTAAAATTATGTACATTATTTACAGGTGCAGACTGTTCAGACTTCACTATCTGAATCTCCAGTGATGACCAGCCCTTCCCAGCGTATCCAGATAATCTCCACAGACTCCTCTGTAGCTTCACCACAACGTATTCAGGTAAAAGTCCATTGATTAAGTAACTAACTGTTACATCATCTTTTTATTTTCTTCTCCTCCCACTTAGGTTTATACAAAAGCATGTTAAAGTCTACAGAAGACTTCCTCAAATTTATGACAACAGGTCATTCTAGTGCAAACTAAAACTTCTCTCCCTCGGCGTGTATTTAGTGATGCCTAGATGGCTGTATATAATAGTTCTATTGATTATATAACCGGTGAGGAATATTTGCAGAGGTTAAATTTAGCCTAGATGTACAAATCTGAGCTCTAGCTGTAGCAAACGGGAAGATGTTGTCAACAGAACACCTAAGATAATCCCCAAGGGCGTTCCACACCCCACCCCCCTGCTGTATTTCGGAGCCTGGGGGGACTAGCCTATTTATCCTAAAGTTAACCTTTGGGAATGCTGCACAGTGGGTAAGCACAAGTATTAATGTTACTAGAGTGTTGCGGTGCTGCACTGCTGAGCTTTTACCCTCCTTGACCCTGTCGTGAGCCAGGACACGACTCCATGTACTTCTGCTGGAGAAGAGGATCTCGTACTCCAGGGCATTTGGAACAGTCCTGGTACTGCAGCCGCCATCTCAGGATGGACTCTTGTTGGGATGTGTCTCAATCAGGGTGGGTGGGTGGGTACTACCCCTATGAACAGCCCTGGAAACACCTTTTAAATGGATTTAACGTTGTCATTATACTCACTGTGCACGATACCATTTTTTCTGTGATAATTACTTTCAAAGATTCCAATTGCAGCATGTTCATTAGTTCTTCTTATGAACCTGAATATCATTCACTTCTTATCCACCCTAATTTTTTTGTCTTAGTTAGTTATTATCATCAGTGGTTACAGCTGATCTCTTCATATCTCTTCATTATCAACAATATTGGACTCACTTTTCACAGCTCTCTAGTATTTTGTGCCTATGCGGTAGGTATGTAGATACATATACATTATATACATACATATATTTGGTTTGATTTTATTGTTTTGTGCTTAGGTAGGTAGCTGCAATAATTTTAGACCAGTGCAATAAATGTACAAACAGCAAAACAATAAATAACGAGGACAGTTATCAGAGAGTATCATATAATTTTGAGACAGAATGAAAAGTTTTAAAATGTAAAGTTTACTGTGGCTCATAAAACTCTTCAATGTGTTTTACAGATAGTGACAGATCAGCAAACAGGTCAAAAAATCCAAATAGTGACAGCAGTGGACTCAGCTGTGTCTCCAAAGCAACAGTTTATTTTAGCCAGTCCAGATGGAACGGGTGCAGGAAAGGTGATACTGGCAGCACCGGAGACCTCTAATGCCAAACAGCTTATCTTTACCACCACAGACAACATCGTGCCAGGCAGAATTCAGGTAAATATAGTCATTGAGATGGACTGTAGATGTTTGTTTTTCAGTTTTAGATGTTTAGATTATTTAAGCCTATAATTGCTTTTAAGACAAATTGCAATAGTTTATTCTAAAGATCTAATGATATGGATTAGACCATACTCACTATAGAGGGTTCGTTATTCAGTCATAAATCCTCCTGTCTTCACATTCCTCATGCATTCCATTGCACTCATCACCCCTTGTGTGTTCCCATTAAAATTCCAAAGACATAAGCAAATACTTAAGATGGTGTTTGTGAGGAGTGCCAGGATTTCAGGTGGTCTGCGCAAGATTCACAGATAAAGAGATAACAACTCATCTGAGCAAACCTGCGTTCACAGTGGGGTAGCAAGACATTGCAGTAAAAGCTCTTTGGAGCAGAAACTGTCCTGTGTTACAGTTGTTCGTGGCTTTTGAGCATAATCCAGACCAACGGGAGCTTTGCAAAACAAATTACATAAACAATAACCTGTCTCTAGTGAAATCTGAGATTTCTTCCTAGCAATCTTAAAAAAAAAAAGTGCCCGATTTCCTATTGCTGCTAGAGATACAATAGAGAATATTTTACAGGGAAAAGTATCATTCTTGCATAAATATTTGAAAAGTTGTATTAGTCTTTTAAAACTTATTTTACTATGCTAAATGCATTATCTGATGTTACAGAGGGATGGGTTGGGGGTTTTTTTGTGTGTGTGTGTGTGTTAAGTGGAATGTTCTGAACAGAAGTTTTGGAAGCCAAGGCCTTGGGAAGCTGAACTATTTCTAGAATGGATCTCAGCTTCAGGCTACCCCCTCTGAACTGCATGCCCCTGATAGCTAGAGAAGGGAGAGATGGGAACAGCACCTGAAATGCAGCCATCTTCAGCTCAAGTGCAGCAGCTGTTTGGGAGTAATTGCAAGAAGAGAAGAATACTGTTGAGTGCACAAGTGAGGAAACTTGCTTGTACCGAACAAAGCTAGGGCTTTTATTTGGAGTTTGTTTTGCTGTGACTGTTTCAAGAATCTCACTACTAACAGTAAAAACTCTCATGAACTTGCATTTCTGCGTGTCATACTCTCAAATTCAGCTGCCTCTTCTCAGTTCTGTAGATGAAGCCCCTTACTTTCATGTCAGAAGGAAATACTGGCTAATTACCTCTTTTTGTTCTGGAATTTTGTTTTAGATAGTGACAGACTCTGCTTCGGTGGAACGTTTGCTGGGAAAAGCTGATGTACAGCGGCCGCAGGTAGTAGAATATTGTGTAGTCTGTGGCGATAAAGCATCAGGTAAGGAAGCATAGGAAGTAGTATTCAAGAAACTTGATTGAAAGAATGATTGGGATGAAGGGAGGAGGTTTCGTGTGTTTTAACCGTTTTTAGCCAGGCTGATGGCAAGAGCAGTTGGGTCTAAAATGGAAAAAGATAACATTATGCTTTGTATCTATACACAAATAGTTAAAGTCTGCATGGAAGAATGTTGATTTGTACTCAACGAGAGTGTATAATGTGCTGAAAGGCAAAATAATGATTGAATAGCTCCTGGTAACTGAAAGAGTATTTGAAGCATTTAATCCAGTTCCCCACAGCTATAGGCAAGCAAGCAATAAAACACGTTATCTAGAAAAGTCTGCCCGCTCCAGGAAAACGCTTCTTAGTGCTCCCTAACAAACTCAAGATTTCCTGGTAGATTTTGGTCTTTTACTCTAAAGAGAAAGACAAATAGAGATGAAGTGAATCTTCAGTGTTCCTGATCCGTGCAGTAACAAGGAATCTCCAAGGTGAAATTCCTCCATTAGATGAGGAAGTGGGCTGTGCTTTCATGCTACAGAGAAAACACTTTTCTGTCTCTCTGTCCCACTTTCTTTTATTTTATTCAGTGTTCATGTAATTAAAACAATACCAGAATTGATAAGTATAGGAATTTTAGATTAAGATTGCATTTCAGATTTTATTGTAAAATTACTTGTATTCTGAAATTACTTAAACTTGTAGCCTGTACGTTCTTTTAATGTATCCAATAATGTGTGACAGCAGATAGAATTGCGTCTGTTCTTGTCCAGAATGGGAACTACCATTTCACCGGCCTCTCATTCAGAAGTAGGCTTAGCCTTTCGCTCTCCTCTGCGCTCTCCCACCAAAGAGCTATGACAATAGGTAACCCAGAAATGTCCTGTGAGACTTTAACAATGTGTTCGTGGTCCAAAATGGTGGTAAGAGTACAAAATAAGGGGTGACTTTAATGATGTTGCGCTTGCTTAGGATAAATATATCTATGCTAAAATATCAGTAATTTCCATCTGATAACAATATGTATGCTTCCTAGGTCGTCATTATGGTGCTGTCAGTTGTGAGGGATGCAAAGGTTTCTTTAAAAGGAGTGTGAGGAAGAATTTGACCTACAGTTGTCGAAGCAACCAGGACTGTATCATCAATAAACACCATCGGAATCGCTGCCAGTTTTGTAGGCTTAAGAAATGTCTAGAGATGGGCATGAAAATGGAATGTGAGTGTTAAGTACCCAATGTGATACTGTGCCTAGCAAACAATAAGTATGTAGACTGTGACTTCAGTGTTCTCTCCATTTTGGTGTATGTTGCTTGAAGGAAACAGAACTTCAGGCAGCTGAAGTTCTCTGCCTTTCTTTCACCATTGTTTTGTCTGAGGTGCAGTAGTGTTCCGAACTGTGTCTCCTACTACTGTAGTCTTGAGGAGCCCAGTTAGAGCCTCACTTAGACTGCATGTCACAAACAGTGTGTGTTTAGAATAGAAGATACTTTAACAGGGAGGGGCATAAATCTGAGTCTAGTGTTCCATGTTCAGAATCAGCTTTCCCTCTGGTTTATTTTTGCAACTTTTTCAATCAGCGATAGAAAGTAGCTGATGTCCTTTTTTTTAATTTTTACATTCTATATTAATTTGGTCATTTGTGAGCATTGCATCATGAGGCATTGCCTAAATTGTCACGTTTTAAACAATATACTTCCATGTTTGGATGCAGTGCTTCATACAGTTCCAGTGCTAGCATCCAAACAACTCCTTCAATGCATTTTGTTTCCAGTTTATAGTACCCCAGCTTCTTCAGCACTTCATAAAGCCTATTATCTGGTTGATTTGTGATAAAATTATGAAGAATTTAAGGTGAAGCAACAAATACTTTTCTTTTGCCGCTCTGATCTAGGCAGGGTAAGCTCCAGCCACTGAGTTCAAGGGAGCAGAACTTGAAGCTGTGAATACAGAGATCTTTGTTGTATTTGGACTGTGGAGCTCCAGACCTGTGTGGTGGCTGTTGTGCTTTGCACACACTGTGCTGAGTACAGGGGGAGACATTTGTGCAGGAGAAACTGCTGCGTTTCCAGAATACACTTCCCTTATCCCAATATGATTAGGATATATGCTTACTGACTTTATTGGGCATTGGGTCATCTGATTAATATTCACGTATTCAGTATTCACTGAGCCAACAAAATGAATATACCTACTTCTAAACCCCAAAATTTTGCTGAGAGTAACAATATTAGCATAAATAAAATAGGGAACTAAGTAACTCTTCCTGGTGATGAGGATAGGGAGAGACAGATCCATGTGTTTTACCGTTGCATTCAAAAGGACTATAGAGGGGGATTAAATTATTTTGTTTGGTTATTAATAATGTTAATCTTCTAAAGCAATAACGGCTGTATGATAAATGGTACAATAGCACAGAAATATTGTTTCCATTTGTATTGTGTCTTACATTTGTGAAGTGTTGTGAGACTTAATATTAGCACAACGCTTAAAAAATTCTTTATACTATCCTCATAGCCTTTTTTTTCATTTTATTATCCTAATTTTCAGGTGAAAAATCGATGCAGTCAAATGTTATGCCAAGCTATAGAGGGGTTTCTAAAGTTCAGTGACTTAGATTCTAGATAACTTTCTGTAATCTGTATAATAATATTACCTTCGTATTGTAAAGATGCACTTTGTACTTCCTTTAAAGTGATGAAGTGACTGTTTCTTACTATTTTTATTAAAAGACTTACCACACTTGTTTGACACACTGCAGATTGAGCTTCTTTTTTTCCAGTTACCAAGTAAAATATTTTAAATTCTGAAAAGGTTTGTTTTGGAACAGTGTTCCCTGGCTGGGTGGAATGGGTACGAGTGAATTGCATATCACAGAGATTCCTCTTCCAGGCAGGTGACCTGCATCTCTCACGTAATTTGCCTGTGGTTTGTTCTGGCTTTGCATTTTGAATCATCCAGAGTACAGCTGCATCTAATATTTAGGTATAGCTTTCCCTGTAAAAAAGAAAGAAACTATTTGAAAATACATTTTGCAGAATGGTTTTGTCTTATTAAATGCCAATGAAATTGCAAGCTTTGACTCCAGTTCAGCAAAGCTTAAAGCAAATCAATCTGTGACTTTCTTAGTTTAAAATGTACATAATCACAGGTGTAGCAAAACTGGAGCCTGTGCTTCTTCAGTCTTCATATTAAATTTTCAGTTTTGCACTGAGCTGATGTACCATCATAACTGTGCAAACTGAAATCCTACTCTGAGAATTTTACTTTCTTTTTTTATTTTTCAGTTGAATTATTCCCTTTCAAATCTGCATGTTTCTCTTTATGTAGCTGTTCAAAGTGAAAGAAAGCCTTTTGACGTGCAGCGTGAAAAACCAACGAATTGTGCAGCTTCCACCGAAAAAATCTATATCAGAAAAGATCTACGAAGCCCTCTAATAGCAACTCCAACGTTTGTGGCAGATAAAGATGGGACGCGGTGAGTACCTCCTTTTAACAGGCCTTATTTAAGTTTACTTGTGCGTATTACTTTGCAGGCACACCCCTTTTTTCCCCTCTGCTCTTAAGAATTGGACAGAGAAGAGCTCTGATTCACATATCCTCTCTTTGCATTACCAAGACCAAGCTAGATTGTTCTGCTTCTCCTGGAAGTTTTTATGTCTGATTACAGCTGTCTCTTGCCCAGCCAGGTCAAAGCACAGGCAGGGCAGAGGCGTGATATTCAAGCAGAAAAGCCCGTTGGCTTATGCTGTGATGCATTCAGGTTAGTACTTCTCCAAAATCAAATCTGCAGATGACAGGCTCGGCTTCCCTTCTGCTAAGGACAGTAGTGAGAGGGACTGCTGCTGGTTCAGATCTCATCAGACTGGCTTCAACAATAGCAAAACAACAGCTTCCTTTTTACTATATGGAAGATGATCCGAGACAGTTCCCGTGTTCTCGGTTGTCTCCATAGGCAGGGGTTATGGAAAATGCATATCATAATAAGCAGAGGAAGGATTTATCCTCTTCTGAATAGAGTGAAAAAGAAATCTAGGTTAAATACCATTTTAACAACTGTAGGTCCGGTTAGTTTAATGAATGGATAATCACGTAAAGATATTAGATCTCAATATTCAGGTTTTATTTTTTTTTATTATTATTAATTTATAAGTACTTTTTTCAACACAGGAAGATTAGGCTGCAGATTTATTGGAGAATTGTTTTTTTGGTGTTCTTGTTTGCAAGTCAGATTGTTCAGAAAGACTGCTCACAGACACGTTTACTTCTTTGAGGTTTCCTTGTCCTTCCAGTCCTATAAACAGTATTATAGTCATTAAGTGTGACTCTCTGTAACTTATGGAGGATTCAGATTTGCATAATGCATGATAATTTGCTGCCTGTGGTAGTTCGCAATGCTAGTTTTTAGTCTCAGACCCCTTAAAGTATGAATTCCCTGCAGTCTGAACCTGTCGTGCGAGTGTTTGTATTGGGTTATGCAGACTGGTATAAGTAGCAAATAAACTTATCCTTGCTGGCGGACTCCCACTGTCTCCTTAGATTAGATACAGCCAAAGGAAAGGATGTTTGGTCAAAAGGAGCAGATGAAGGCAGCAGAGATTTTATTCACACTTTGATTACCTGACTGTTTATGGCTGTAGTTTGGAATGTAAAATACATTTTTTTTTTCCTTCAGTGCTGTCCATTGTCTAACTTGGGATGCACAGCTATGCTTTCCTCCAAGGTCTAGTGCATAACTCTAGAGCTGTTAAGTGACTCCTGAGAGCATGAGAAGACAGCGGTTTCCCTGAGACAGAATAGACCGTCGTAAAAAGAGGATATCTATTTGGGAAGTGGTCATTGCTTTTGCACAGGAAAGGAAAACATTCCACTCTTTCTGTTTTCCAAGCTACTTTTTGGAAACTGTTTCAGAAGGATTTAAGTCCTGGTGAATAAACTCTGAGCTTCTTTAAATTGTTAATTTAAAAATTAAGCTCAATGTGAGCCAGCAATGCGCAAGTGCGGCCCGGAAAGGCAACGGTATCCTGGGCTGCATCAAAAGAAGTGTGGCCAGCAGGTAGAGGGAAGTGATTCTGCCCTCTGCTCTCGTGAGGCTCCCCCTGGAGCACTGCATCCAGCTCTGGAGCCCCCAGTACAAGAGGGACATGGACCTGTTGGAGCAGGTTCAGAGGAGGGTTGTGAAGATGGTCTGAGGGCTGGAGCACCTCTGCTGTGAGGCCAGGCTGAGAGGGTTGGGTTGTTCAGCCTGGAGAAGAGAAGGCTCCGGGGAGACCTTATTGTGGCCTTCCAGAAGAAAGCTGGGGAGGGACTTTTTATAAAGGCTTGTAGTGGTAGGACAAGGGGTAATGGCCTTAAACTGGAAAAGGGTAGATTTAGACTGGAAATTAGAAGTTTTTCCCTCTGAGGGTAGTGAGACACTGGCACAGGTTGCCCAGGGAAGCTGTGGATGCTCCATCCCTGGATGTGTTTAAGACTAGCTTGGATGGGACTTCGAGCAACCTCGTCTAGTGGGAGGTGTCCCTGCCCATGGCAGGGGGTTTGGAACTAGATGATCTTTAAGGTCCCTTCCAACCCAAACCATTCTATGATTTTTAAATTGATAATCCCTTTTATTCTGACATAGGTTGTTACACATTTGTCGTGATTCTTCTGATTAATGTAAAATACTATTGACTGTCAGATATCTTATGCTTTTGAACAGGTCAGCAGGTCTTCTTGATCCCGGAATGCTTGTGAATATTCAGCAGCCTTTGATCAGGGATGATGGTACAGTCCTCCTAGCTGCTGACTCCAAGGTATTAGTCTCTCAGTTAAATTCTGGACACATATATTTATTGGTTCAGATTATTTTAGCTATGTACATAGACACAAATAATTCTTGCTCTTGCGAAGATAAGGTTGGGGTAAATCTGAAGATCTGTACAAATGGAGGTAATGAGCTGGTCAAGAGGAGCACAGTTTCTTTTCGTGGGCATATTTCTGTAAAAGGTCAGCCACAGGTAGTTCCCCACATGATCTGTCAGCTGGGACTAGGATTGATAATTACAGTAGGATTTAAAGATCATTGTGAGCCATTATTCTTCCTGTGGGTGTTCAGGAGGAAGAAAAAGGTAGATAAGGGAAAAAGAACACCAAGATTAAAAGTGGGAAAAATTCATGTATGATGCATCAGCTATAGTTTTGATCTACTAAAATGGTTCTTCCTGTCTAGGCTGAAACAAGCCAGGGTGCTTTAGGAACACTAGCAAATGTTGTAACATCTCTTGCTAATCTCAGTGAGTCACTAAGTAACGGAGATACTTCTGAAGTTCAACAAGAAGAGCAATCCACAAGTGAGATTACACGGTATGTGCTTATATTTGCATTTTCTTTACCAATTTATGTTCTGTATGGTGTATGCTTACACTCATTCATTGAAGTAATTTGGCATTGTGACGCCAAAGATGGTAGAGGTTGCTCCCTACTTTGAAACCCAAAAATAATCCTTTAGAAATCCAGGTTTGGCTGTTGTGCTCTTGTGGAGAACTGTGTCCTGTGTTAAAAATTCAGTATTCTGGAGCTAGACCAGGTTTCATACTCAGAAAAGTAATAAATGACTAGTTTGTGACTTTGAGAATAGCACCACTTTGATACTGTTTTATTTGATAGGCTTGTGATGTGGAAGCTTCTGTGCAATGCTCATGCCCTTAGCCCTGCTCTTTAGGGGCCAGTATTACTGCAGATTTCTTCTTGAGATTGTGCTGCCATACATACCTGCTGGTAATATAGGGAAAATGTAGTTAACCTAAGATGATTTTATTATATTTTCATGTTTAGAAAGAGTTTGAAGTCTTTGTTGTCTTCATTAATGAGAAAAATGGGAAAAAGGAACATGGAATCTTACAATTACCAACAGAGCTTGAGTTTTTTATGGTTGGCATATTTTGTGGGGTTTTTAGTTAGGGTTTGGGGTGGGGTTTAAGAAGATTTTTAAGAGGAGCTTGACTTTTGGCTCTTAAGCCTGTTATTTAAACTCTTCAAGTAAGTAAACATATTTAAAAATACTTCACACTGCAACTTTGACTTACGTCAACCTTGTACTTTTTCTTCAAAGCATAAAAAAAATCCAACCCACCCCCCTCCAACACTTTGTGACAAAATACTGGCAAAGCAGCACTAAACCATAATACTGTCCGCTGGTATGAAACTGAAGCACAAAACTCTTCTTTAAGCTTCCCAAAAGAAGGGCATTTACCCTGCCTCACTTTGGCAATGGCCTAACTACAGCAGAGTAGAAAGGTTCAAGGGACCAGTCTCTTTTATGTTACTGCTGTAAGGTTTCTAAAGCTCTGTCTGTACTGTGAAATCAGGAGTGTCTGGCCATGTTTCATCCTAAGGGAAAGGGAAATTCAGGCATATTGTGTAGAAGAGAACCATGCTATTCTCCACTATGGCAAGAAATTGGCCATTCAGGACGGAGACGGCCAGGGGTTCTCCAGAGCACATCTGGTCTGTAATCCTCACGCAATCTGATAAGCATTTTGAGGTGAGGAGGAGGGGATAGTGAAAGGCAAGTGCAGGAGACCCCTTTACTAGTACAAATACTAGCATAAAACTACAGTAAGTAAGCAGGATTTAAGGGAGTGAAGAGCTACCCCCTTTACAGGGGAGATCTTTCACCAGCAACGGGCGGATCTGTTCCTTTTATTAATGTCCAAACAGTGCAGAGGGGCCAGGTTGTCATGAAAAGTCTGGCCTTGTGTCTTAGCATAAACAGTTCCTGTATGTGTTGCCTTTTAAGTGGAAATGCGTTATAGTGGATTTTTTGACCGCTACCCTGAATTTTTTTTTTTTTAAGGTGAAAGGAAGCACTCTGTCATTGTTTATTACTTTTTTTTTTTTTCCTTTTTCTTTTTTTCCAGGGCATTTGATACTTTGGCTAAAGCACTTAATACTCCAGATGGTACAGCAGCTCCTAACTTGCCAGATGGGATGGATCCTACAGGAGGAGGGAATATTCATGTAATCAGTAGAGATCAGTCAACACCAATTATTGAAGTGGAAGGACCCCTTCTTACAGATACACATGTCACATTTAAGGTATATGCCTCTTTACATGTCTTACTAAACAAAGTAACACTGAAGACATAACCCCAGATTAGTTTACTGTTTTCTTTATTCTTATGTTTAATTTTGGCAATATAATCTAGGAAAACATCCGCTGTTACAAAGCTTCCAGTACAGTTTTCACTCTTGCATGCTGTATCTGAAGAGTATAGGTGTTATTTCATAAGACCTCTTCCTAGAAAGAAGAATGCTTTAAAATTTATTTCACTTTCCAGTGCTGTTGATAATCACTTCCCATATCATCCATATAGCATGGTGTCTTGCTTGATTCATTTATATTCTAGACAGTGTAAAGCTTTCATCTGAAAGGCTCCCTCCTGTAAAGAGAGGTGACAGTGCCTTCTTAGGTGCTTGTGGTTAGACTACTGAAAAAGGCCTTGCATTTTAGAGGTGCTTCAACTTCCACTGAGTACAACACACGCATTGATAAACGGTGTGCAAGAAGCAATAAGGGTTCATCTTTCTGTACTCAAACTGCACTGTTTCAAGAAATAGATCGCTACTGAAATAAGTAATACTTGATGTGCTCAGACTTTTATCATAGCCTCATAGCCTGCTTGTTCCCATTAATGGTATTTTGTGATCGTAGATTCCCATTACATGACTTTCCCGTTTTAGATATTTAGATTGTAGATTGTATTTTGCTTCTTTTTCTAAAGTTTTTAAGGATATTTTATAGCACTGTGATGCTAGGCGACACTCCACAGAGCAACAAAATGTATAGATTTAATTGTTATTAAACATTAGAATATTAGAACATTTAGAACATAGAATATATTTTGAATATTAGAAAATTTTAAAGGGAAACATTTGAGCTCTCTTGCATATAATTTCTTGTCTCCTATTCCCATTTTGCATTCCTTGTGAGTAGTACTGAGTTGCTATGTACAGTTTTCCTTTGAGGATTTCTTCTCACACAGCTGCTTATGACGGACTCTGAGCGTAGTTGGAAAGTTTTTGCTGGTTATTTCGTTGACAGTAAAAAGGCAGTTGTCTGAATGGTATCTATTGTACTGTACTTATATTTTTTGCAGCTGACAATGCCCAGTCCAATGCCAGAGTACCTCAATGTCCACTACATCTGCGAGTCAGCATCGCGGCTGCTGTTCCTCTCGATGCACTGGGCTAGGTCCATACCTGCATTTCAAGCTCTTGGGTAAATGGACATATACTGTTGAATGCTTTGCTTTCTAATGGATTTACACACTGATGTGAACACCTTTCAGCTGTTTTGAATTTCTGAATTAAACAAATGGTATTGTTTTATTTTTAATTACTTAATGTGTGAAGACTATGCAATATTCTCCTTTTTGAAGAATAAGGTAGAAGATGGCAGAGGAGAGGATAACTACAGTGTCTGATGTTACTGCCGTTACGGAAGCTAAAGCTGAATCAAAAGCAAGCATTTAATTTGTAGAAATATATCTTGATAAAGACCTGGTGAGCACCATTTTACAGATAACCTGAGATGATTTCCTGTAGTTGGCCTATCACTTCTTCTCGCTTCTTGGAGTACTTGTAATATGCTAATATAAGCCTTTCAGTGAAGTGGTTTGCAAATACATTAATCCTTATTATTAATTGTTACAATTAACATAATTACACATAGGGTAATACCAAGCTGGTATGAGAACTACCTACAGTTGTTTGCTTTTCTGTTGTTTCCAGGCAGGACTGTAACACAAGCCTCGTGCGTGCCTGCTGGAACGAGCTGTTTACCTTGGGCCTGGCACAGTGCGCGCAGGTGATGAGTCTCTCCACCATCCTAGCAGCTATTGTCAACCATCTCCAGAACAGCATACAGGAAGGTATGTTTTCAGTTGGCGATTCTTAGACATGTTCAGTCCGGTCAACATGGCGGGGACACTTGTATAATATTTCTCATGAGGTGTTTCCTAATGGGAAGCAGAATTGTTCTCCAGGATCCAGGGGAAGGAGAACCTTGCTCTTGCGTAATTACCTTTCCTCTGATGGTCTGCAATTTTTTTTTTGCACTGGCCTCAGAGAGATCTCTGTGGGACAGAAGTGTCCATGGAAGAAATGGGGCTAAGGCTGGAGGATGGATTCTCCTGCCGCCTGCATCTGACTGGCAGTATAGAGAAGAACAAGTCCATCCGGCACCTGGGTGTGCTCAGAGCTTTCCTCCTATCTTGATGTATGGTTTTTTTCCTTCTAGAAAAATGATGCCTTCTTCCAAACCACACCAGATTTTTTTTCCTTCCAAAACTTTCCTTCTCCTCTTTGCAGTACAAAAATATAGCATTTGCCAAAAATAGGTAACAACACAGAATATTCTTGCAAGTATTGTGGTTTTGGATACTGCTGTAATACAGTAATGATTAATATATTTCCAAGTACTCTCTGAAGCATTGAACAACTTACTTTCTTGACACCCTTAAGAAGATTTATGTGTTTTCATTTTTTAATAATGTTGGCCTGTTGAAAATGCTGACTATATCTAGAATGGATGATAATCTGTTATGGTTACTTTTTTCATTGTTTTCTTTAAGGATGCTCCCAAACAATATGATTGATTATCATGAAAAGAACGTTCCATTTTTAATAGGAGAAAGAAAAACAATGCTGGCAGCTTTAAGCTGCAAACACAGCGTATTACGTGAAAGCTAGCTTAAATTTAACTGTGAGTTAAAAGTAGTTACAGAATACTGTTTTGTACCAATTTGTTTGATGATTTTTGTGGTGCTATTACTGTGCGCCTAACCCTAACCACAAAAACTGGAAAATAGGTTTTTACAGAGAAGAGTAAAACATAATTGTAGAACTATAAAATGTACAAAAGTAGTACATTTGTTGTAATCTGCTTTATTAGCTTCATGATGATAAATCAGAAATTTGATTCTTAAATGATCATTTTGCTTTCATAATGAACATAGGGTTCCCCCCCCCTTTTTTTTTTTTTTTTTTTATTTAAGAGACCCTGGACAGCCCTTGAAATGCAACAAACTGATGTTCCTGTCCTGCAGACAGAGGAGAGAGTTTAAAAGACCAGTGAGGAAATGTGTACACTGTATGTTCTGCACAGTTAGGCTTTTAATTATATCTGTCAGAATAAATGCAGCTGTTTATTCCACTACACCTCAGGCAATGAATTTGTGGTGGAGTAAGTTGTGCGGCTGTTACAGCCTTAAGCTGGGTCCACTTCTGTTCCTGTGTCTCAAAAAAGAAAAAAAAAATCATTCTATAACCTGTACTTCCAGTACAGGTTACCGGTGTTACGTGAGACTGGCCAAGAAACAAGGACTATTTGTTTTGTTATTATTTGTTGGTAATTTATTTAACCTGCTCTGCAAAGTTCTCGTATTATATTGTGTATTATAACTTTAAAATTCAAAACAAAGGGAAGAGATTTCAGAACTTTATCTAGGAAGCATATTAGCTATTTGGAAACTCTAGAGTTCAAGTTCACTTTTCCTATTTCTGCACCATTGCTTCCTATTTAGTATAGAAATAAAAACATTACATCATTTCTGTCTTGACCTGTCTTGAGTACCTAAAAACGTGTACCACAATTGATGTGATATATATGTGTAGAGACCTTCTGGCTCTCAACAACTCCCTGAAAGGAGGTTGGAGCCAGGTGGGTTCAGGCTCTTCTCCAAAGGAACAAGTGGCAGGACAAGAGGAAATGGCCTCAAGTTGCACCGGGGGGGGTTAGGTTGGCCATGAGGAACAATTTCCTCCCCACCAGGGCTGTGAAGG
>JAVSBS010027934.1:7000-19492 GCA_033124195.1 Coracias cyanogaster | reverse complement strand
CCCCATCCCTGGCACCATTGCAAGTGAGGTTGGCCGGGGCTCTGAGCAACCTGCTCTAGTTGCAGATGTCCCTGCTCAGTGCAGGGGGTTGGACTGGTTGACCTTGAAAGGTGCCTTCCTATCCAAACAATTCTATGATTCTACGACTTCATCTCTTGGGTCCCATAGGGGTGCCAGGGTTGTTCATGTCAAGCAGCAGCACCTGCTTCCACCCCATCTCCAGGTGCCATCAGACAAGAACAACTGCCTTGGGGCTGCCGGGTCTGTCGCTAATGGAACTATTACTCCTTCCACGTGATGCAGAAGAAGAGTGAGTCCTGCAGCAGTTTTCCTGCCTCAGTGCCTCTAAATTTCCCAGTCGGCAGCAGGACCATGTTATACTCCAAGCAAGGGGGGAAGACAGGCAGGAGCAAATCAGCTTTCCAGGAGAATACATCTGATTTCTTGAAGCAGTTAAAGCATTTCTTAGAATCACAGAATGGTTAGGGTTGGGAAGGACCTTTTAGACCATCTAGCTCCAACCCCCCTGCCTTGGCAGGATTTGAAAACTTAAAGAATTTATTGTTTAAGAGATCCCTGCCTTCAACTTCATATTTTGGTTGGAGATAACCCCTGGTTGCAGAGGGACTACTTGTGTTTCACAGTTAAAGAAGGGGTTAAATAACCTGCTGAGCAGATGAAAGGGAGCAAGTGGTGATTTTTCACTATCAGTCCATTTGGAAATGTCTAGATGGAAAAAAAAAAAATCTTGCAGATCATTTGAGTGACACTCAACTAATGGTAGTGGCTACTTGTGGCCAAATATATGGTCTGTTCTTCCTTTCTTGGAGCTGGACAATGACTAGTCCAGTACCCACAAAGTCACTGGGAAGATGCTTTTGTAGAGATCATGTTCACCATTGCTCAAAGTAACTTGGTATTGTTAATTTGGAAAAACGTGGTGGTGGTGACAAGCATGGTTTTTGTTGTGGAGGGAAGTTACCTGGTCTCCAACTCCTGAAAGCTTATGAATGTGAGGAACCCAGCAAGTGTCCCAGCTGCAGACAGCAATAATCTGAAAGAGGTTCAGGGAGGTGACCTGCTGCTGCAATCCCACAAGGTGCTAGAAGAGGCAGAGATTAAAATCCCACTCAAAGGTTGTTGAATGGTTTCCGTAGTAAAGAACAGACAGGGTGTTAGCAGTAACCTGGATGAAGCAAGCAATGGTTGCTTTGGTCTGTGGTTTCTTTTCTAAACCTCTCTTTTGAAGAGAGATTATGCTTTCAAGTGGAGGTCTGTCTTTGGGGCATCTCTTTCCTCAAGTTCTTAGTCAATCCTGTCTTAGTGAAGCATTGCTAAGGATAAAACACTTCAGAGAGGAGCAAAGATTTCCACTTAAGATCTGGTGAATCCTATTTGGTCGGTAGATAATCTTCACTAAAGCTTTCTGAAGCCAACGGGAGCGTTTAAGCCAGTTACAAGAAGCCACGTAAAGACATGTCTTGAAGCAGACAAATCAATAGCTATTGAGAGTTCTCGGGCTGAAGGAAATCCCACCACTCCTCTCCATTTACCAAAGGTGGATCCTCCCCTCCAAGCAGGGCTTTCTGTGGGTCTAGAAGCTCAATGCTGTGTGGTGTGAGCTCGGAGATTTGGTGAGCACAAGAGGCTTGGGGGCAATTAGTGGCCCTTGGGTGGCTGTAAACCCAGCAGCATCTGCAGCTGCTCCTCTGCCACAAAGAGCTGAGCCACGGCCAGCGAGCACAGCATTTTCCGATGTGTTGCAGTCTTTGAAGATTCTTCCGAGTCCTTTGATGATTCCCTGGGGTCTGGGAGGCAGTTTGTGAAATGCTCAGCAGGCGGAAGCATCACCCGCTCGGATTTCAGTCTCCCCTTAAAACCATCCGGGAGATGTGTACGTGTGCTGTCGGGTTGGGGCTCGACAACTTCATCTCTGCAGCCGTACGGGCAGAGGAACCCAGAAGGTTTAATCCGCTTCACACCGTGGTGTTGTCTCCTTTGCTTGCTGCCAGCCCAACTGCCGCTCACCCGTGTCAGCGAGCCGCGTGAGATGTGAGAAAAGCTACAATCTGAGAAGGAACGGGGAAGAGTGTTTACTCAGATCGGGGGCATTATATTGTCTGTTCTCTCCATAACGTCCGGAAAGGATGAAGCCCACAAGGCTGCCATGCTTGGATAGGTTTGAAATTAGCTGCTGTCATCCTTTCCTCCCATTCAACTTGGTGAATTTATCTCACCAGCTTCTCTGCTCCCTGAACAGAAAGTCCATTTAATCCATATGCAGCACATTTCTAATCACTCTTTTTTTTTTTTTTTTTTATTCTTGACAGGGAATTCTTTGAACATCCTTACAGCCAGCTTTTGAGCTATTTATTTCATTTTCTGGGGCACTGAGTTAATTCCGTCAGAGTTTCTCGGGAGTCAAAATCTCAGTCTAAATAAATCCAAAGAATCCGGCTACTTTTATGTCTTACAGTTCTCTTTTCTTCAAATGTAATTAATTCTTAGAGAGCTCATAACTTAAGAGGCAATAAAGAAGTCATTGTCCTTTCTTTTTTAATTACTGTTGGAGAAGTATCTCTTGTGTGTTTGAGACTGGTGAGGAAGTAACTACAGCTCTGCCAGATAACCAATTTCCCAGTGTGACATTAATTTTTCCCTTTAAGTAACTTAAATTCTCACACTAATTGTGAGTGCTGGCATCAAATGCCCTTGCTATATCGCACAAAACCCTATTTTCTATTTAGTGGTTATCAGGCAGTCACTACATGAGCCGCAGCTCTATCTCCTGTAATTTGTCATCAAACGTTCAGGTTTGTACTACTGTAAGAAAACAAAGACCGGATGGAACCAACCTCCTTTGTGGGGCATTTCCCAACTCTCAGTATTCCTAAAATTGTCATTTCCCTGGGATACTTTTAGATTTTGCCTTTGGAGAAGGCTTGCTTCAGAGCTTTCCTCATGGCTTGGATAACTCCTCCTATTTGTGCTTCTACGTGCTTCCAAAGCTCTGTCGAAGTAGAAGCTTTTGAAAAGAAGCCTAGATATCTGAAGAAGTTTCTTCTGTTCAGGATTTCTGTTGGTTTTGTTTCTTTATTTGGGGGAGGTGGTTTTAGCCAGGTTAAAGATCGTGCTTAGTTTGTCTTGTAGAAGGCAGCAGGTTAGACGGGGCTTTGAGCAGCCTGGTCTAGTAGAAGGTGTCCTTGCCCATGTCAGTGTGGTTGGAACTAGACTGTCTTTAAAGTCCCTTCCAAACCATTCTGTGATTCTATGACACTGATGTGAGGAGGATGCTGACCCTCATGGAACGACTGTTAAATTGTCTTAGTCTTCCAGTGCATTTACCATTCGGCACGAAAGATTTTTATGAAATGATATAAAAAGTACTTATTTGAACAACCAGTAGGTAGGTGTGCACACGTTGAACATACGTAGCGTAAAAAGGAATAATACAAAGAAGTGAAGCAACGCAGAAGTTATAAAAGTTGTTTCAGACCCTGTATAAGCACACTCAGATTTTGTGGGCAGCAACGTCATCTTTTTGGGCACTTGAGAGTTTCCTTTGGTAACAGTAGAGAAGTCCCATGAACTTTTGTTAGTGTGAGATAAATCTAACAAAATATTGTAAATGAAGGTAAATCTCTCTCCTCCCAAATCTGCATATTTTAGCCTCTGCAAGCTTCATGGGCATAAATTGTCAACTTCTAAAATTCTCTAAAACGCAGGCGAATACATGTTCCGTTGTGGTAAAAATGATAATGTATCCAGCCACTTTCCCCCCTTTTAAACACTTTTGTCTACACAGACTGTGTAGGCTGCCGTTACATTTTATATGGAAAAATGGAAGGTGTTTGAAGGCTTGGGCCATGGTGAGCCAACTAAAAGATGGAGATTTGCAGACAACTTTTAAAATTCCTATGTATTTTTAACATGCTTAGCTGGATATTAGTAATAGGAAATTTTCTGCTGGATAGGACAAGAGGAAACAGCTTCAGGTTGCACTAGGGGTGGTTTAGGCTGGACATTTCTTCTCTGTAATGGTTGTCAAGCTCTGGAAGAGGCTGCCCAGGGCAGTGGTGGAGTCCCCATCCCTGGAGGGGTTTCCAGGCCATGGAGATGTGGTGCTGAGGGCCAGGGGTTAGTGGTGCCCTGGCAGTGCTGGGGGAACGGTTGGGCTTGATGATCTTAAAGGTCTCTTCCAATCAGAGCAATTCTATGATTCTATGTATTTTAGAAATGCAGATTATTCTTTCATTCTTATTTCAAGACATTGTGCAAAAATGTTTCTTCTGTTTAAGCTTTCTATTGCAGTTTCAGAAGATGTGTAAAATAATCATAAATTACATCAAAGATTCAGTTTAAGGTCTAAGCAATCATATACACTCTTAGCTGTACAGACAAAGGTAAAATATTTAAGTTATAATGAAATTAAATATTAGCATTAGAGATCATGGTGGGAATAAAGTGATTCTAATGTGTTAGGTCCCTTCCAGCCCCTACTGTGTTTCTGAAGAAAAAAGATATCCCATATGAATTGACTTATCTCTGAAGTTTGATAATAATAATTATATATTCAAAGATTTGTCTTAATGTAATCTCTAAGATTTTAATTCTTTGACTAGTCTGAGATTTGCAGTCAGAGAGAAAGTATGTTTACCAAAAGAGAAATATCTCCCTTCCTAGCTGAGCAGCTAATACCGCTCAACTGCAACTTACCCAGAAATAATACAGGATTATTATTTTTTTAAGTCAACATTTTAAGAAAGAATATGAAGCCAACATAGGGAACATGATGTTTCAAATGATGGAAGAATCTCTGTACGTGTATTTGAGTGAATTTACCCCGCTGGAAGGAAAAAAGACTATCACAGTAAATGAAAAATTCATTTCCAGAAGTACAGATGGAGGAAAAAGTAGCACTGTCCCTACTGCCCCTGCATTCACTTCTGGAAACGCTAAATCAGTACTGTGTGAATTCAGAATTAGAATTGCATGATCACATTCATTCTGTGCTTCTGTTTGTTCCCTGAAGCACTCTATCCATTTGTAGAATAATTCACCATAATTTGAAAGTCTCCGCTCAAAACAGTACATGGCTGGATTACAACTGGTGTTGCAGATTATGCAGAAGAGTTAACATTCTGTTTGCTAGCTTTGTGTCTGACTCAGCCTTAGAAATCTTTACTTCCATAGTCATTCAGGCCATCCCTATACATCAAGTAGTTTTCAGAAAGTGAATGACACAAAAGGCTTTAAAATGTCCCTTCATTTGTTTTATCAAAGGATATTGGCTAACACATCCCAGGTACTTGTGCTCACGTGAAATAGTAAGCAATATCTTTTTGTAGATAAACTTTCTGGAGACAGAATTAAGCAAGTCATGGAACACATCTGGAAACTTCAGGAGTTCTGTAACAGCATGGCCAAGCTTGATATTGATGGATATGAATACGCATACCTTAAAGCTATTGTCCTCTTTAGCCCTGGTAAGGAATTTAGTAACCATATCTTATTAACACATGAATGCTTATTATTTAAAGTTTTAGCAGTTTCTTTGAATAAGACTAATGTCTTGAGACTGATCTGTTAAGCTGCAGATAAAATGATTGTTCCATAATAATTTACCACAAACGATCTGTGTTTTAAAAATAACTTTGGAGCATGTTATTTTACAGTTCCAATACATCAAGTATTTCTTGTACACCCACCTTAGAAGACTAGACTCTTAGTTACCTTCAGCTGAGAATCTATGAGTAATAAATTAATTTGGGATGTGTACTAGCAGTGGCAGGAAGGATTAGAGGAAATACGTTCTCACAGTGACAAAAAAACTGGCTTCCATTTTAATATTTTTAATATACTCCTAAGAGGGATTGCTGAAATATGAGCAGAAATACCACTGTATTTTATATGGAACCTGCACAAAATCTCCAAAACTAAACGTAAACAGACTGCCTTCCATTTGTTAACAAAACAATGACAGTGGGCAACTAAAGTGTGATAAAGCAGTGTTTGTGAGGTAGGAAGATTTACTCAAGACACTTGAGATTTTCTGGAATGATAAGGTAAGGACATGAAAGAAATGGGAAGTGACAGTCTGCTCAGCAAAGGTGGAGAAATGTTCCTAGGACACAAAAAGGTTAATTTCAAACTGTTGACAGGCTGAGTGAAAGGGAAACTCTTGTTCAGAAATACAAAGTATTTACTTGCATTCAAAGGTGTTTGCCACTTTGAATTTAACAAAATACAAAGGAAAGAAGTATCTTGTTAGCAGAGGCTTGGGATATTTTTTTGCATTGTTTTTTTTTGTTGTTTTGTTTTGTTTGGTTTTTTTATTAGAAGGTACTGGTCTCCTGAAACTTGCTTTTGGATTTTTTTGCAGATTGTACCATTAGGGTTAGGTTTATCAGGAGTTCTATTCAAGCTGGAGGAACAAGAAACTCTCCAAGCTCAAGCCAGCTCTGTCCCATTTCAAGGGCAGAGCAGTTTGAACACAAAACTGAAGATATTTGGGCATAGTCAGAGATGTGGTATTTTCTGTTATTTTCTGATCATATGACTGTCTTTGAGGAGCAGAGCCAGCTGGAATTAAAATGAGAGACAGATTCGGCAAGGTCAAGAAAGCAACCGTAGATACTGCTCAGTCAGCACAGTTAGTCAGAATTACAGGGGAAAAACACCTTTAAAAAGGAAAGGGTAGAAACATAAATGAGAAGTGACACTGCCTGCTGCACCTACAGGCTTCATCTTCCTGTTTCTTGTGGACACACACAGCCATAGAGGGAACAGCAAGCAAGCTAATTCTGAAGCCAGGAAGCAAATGTTCAATTGAGTGGTTTCCTTTATACATCTAAGATGTTAAACTTCACAATACAAGAGGAATATTTAAATGAAATTAAATGTGAGAATCTTATAATTACATATATTTCACAATGTGTAGGGAAACAATCGACATACAGAAATGTTTTGTTTCTTTAGATCACCCTGGTCTGACCAGTTCAACCCAAATAGAAAAATTCCAGGAGAAGGCACAGATGGAATTGCAGGACTATGTACAAAAAACCTATCCAGAAGATACTTATAGGTATTTATTGTCTATAGTACCCAAAGTAATGTTGTGGGCTGTAGCTGCAAAAATACAAAATAACATCATTAATGTAAAAATTTCCTTTTTGACATCTGTTCTTTTTGACTATTGGTGAGAAAGAGCTAGAACCTTCTTCTTAAAAGCAAGCAGGTTTGTTTAAAGATAGGCAAAGGCAAGAATACTTGTCTGGCTGCTTCTGTGTAAATTAAACTTGAGTACTTTCTTCTTTGAGAGTCTCATTGCCATGTTTAGCAAAGTAAACAGACTTATGTTATTAGAACGTGCAAGAATAACTGCCTCAAGCTTCTTTAATTCAAACTGTCTCCTTTTTCAAGTTAGCTGTCAAAGAGACTTTGCAATAATAAAAGGTGATTATCATCCTTTTAAATGTTTGTAAAGTTACATATGCAGAAAAAACATTAAAACTGTCAGTTTATAAACCTTGGAAAACTAAGGGTTACATGTGGGGAACAGTAACCAACTCTTGAGCTTCTTTTTATAAGAAATTCCCATGTCTTACTTATTTTCCTCTGTGGTTTTTTGTTGCCTTTTTTTTTTTGATTTCCAAGGACTTCTCTTTGAAAGTATCTAACTTGTTTCTTTCACCTCTCAACTGTTCCTGTTTCTTACTTGCTAGAAGTAATTATCCCATTTACTAATAATCTCCATCAAAACTACTTTAAATTTCAGTCTCACAATGATCCTCTGCACTACATGGGAAATCCTGTCTAGCGATATATCCTGGAACATACTCGCTTTACTGTGACAGCTCTCCCCCTGTAAAGCAGCACACAATCCCATACATTTGAGCAAAGTCTGAGGGTGGTGTAACTTTTAAAACAAACATACAAAAGCCCATAAGGGAGAGAGCTTCTCCCATCTCACTGGTTTCTGCTCTGATCTTACAGAGTTATCATGGCATGGGCAACAGAAATGGCATCTGGATTCCCAGTTAGGGACAGTGTGGATGGGATTCTCTACTTCAGAAATATCCTCAAATCTCACCTTCTTCTGTGTCAGTTCAGTTATTCTGGTTTGATGTGTGAGAGCTGGATATCTGCCATAAAAGGAAATACAGAATTTGTTCCATACACTTACTTCCCTTATTCCATACACTTACTCCTCTTAATAGTGGCTCGAAGAAGAAAACCAGAGAGTTACACTTCCCAAACAATGTCCTGTATTTTAATTGATATTTCTGTATCCCCAGGCTCATCCACAGATAGGTTTAGAATACAAATCTGATTATTTCTGAGTGCTGGCACAAGCTGAGATAGAAGCACAAATGTTCTCACAAGAACACCAGCGTTGTTTGAATCTTTTTGCCATTTTCCCCTAAAGTTTACTAGATACATGGTATATTAGCAGAATTATATAATTTCTCCATAGATATTTAAGCATCTTCCAGAGGCCTGTGTTCAATACTGCCTAAGGTTTGCTATTACATGGCTCTGGATCAGGAAATTTATTTATTTTGGCATTTGTGATGTACGCCTGCCATATAAACACAGCAGATAAGCTTTCGTCACTGTCCTAAATTTCAAGTGCGCTGCAAGTCCAGAAATCCAGTACAGTCACTTCATTACACTGGATGTCTGTTAACATCCTGGTACATAAAACCCCCAGTGTTTGGCAATATGTACGAGTAACAGTACAGCCCTCCGAATGGCTTTTCTCATCAGAAGCAGATTCTCTTATTTCCTTTTATACATATCCAGTCCCATTCTTGCTATCTAGTTTGTCACTGTGTTGCTAGGCAGCTGAGGACTATGCTCTCTATGGCTTAGGTTTTAATTAAGCATTTCACACTTAAAATTGCACAGATGTTTTCAGTAGTTGGTATGAATATTATTAGTCTCAGCATTGTCCTGAGCTATGAAGTGCTTCCGGAGCTGGGAATTTCAAAAGCAGATCAGAATTGTTTGTTTGTACATACACACTGTTCTCTGCAGAGGGCATTAATACGTCCTTTTCATTGGAAAACCACAACGAAAGAGCGTGGCTTTTCATTTCACTTGCAGGATAGAAAATAACCATTCTTTTTATGGTAGCTCAATTAGCTTTACTTGCCTCTTTACTCCCATTCGTGGGTTATGGTAATAATAAAAGCAGATCCAGCTCTTTAGGCACAAAGTATTTTAAATGGCTATTGTCTGTATTTATAATCCACTGAACTTCTTTTTCAGGCTAGCCCGGATCCTGGTTCGCCTGCCAGCGCTCAGGCTCATGAGCTCTAGCATTACCGAGGAACTGTTTTTTACTGGTCTCATTGGAAATGTTCCCATTGACAGCATAATCCCCTACATTCTCAAAATGGAGACAGCAGAATATAATGGTCAAATAACTGGCACGTCTGCATAGCGGAAACAACACAATTTGATGGATCGAAGTAATTTTCGTAAAAACATACAATTACGAAGCTAAAAGAATAGCATTTTTGGTATGTACAAATATTTCCAGCTCATCAGTCGCTTGTCAGATTTCTCCTTGTCTGTTTGCTGACATTGACAAAATTCAAGCAGGTATTAGAAGACCTGCTATAGGACCTTTTCTGCCACAAGGAATATTTTTTATGCCTTTCATTTAAAAGGCAATAGATTACTCAACCTACTTTTCACATGCTTTGTATTTAGAAATTATCAGTGGTTAAAAATAGAGTTTTATAATATCAGAGGTTAGTAATAAAATTACTTTAAAAGTAAAAAGAACAGTATGTATATATTTAAAAATATCCTTGGAATTAATATCTAATAAATGCCAGGGTATAATACTAGCACTTTGTAAGCACTTCTTGTCAAAGCAACATCATCACCAACACCCTGCTTATGAGTACGGAAAATGAAAAAAATTGCATAGGTCCTTAGTCAAAATGCTAGTGATTTCTGTGAAAATGTAGAATGCCACAGAAGACAATCATTTATTCTACAAAAAGTCACTTGCTCTTGTGTTATGCATGAAATACTAATGTGGATCCTTAAATCAGATACCCACATTATATCAAACTATACTCTTGTTAAATTAGTGCAGTTGTAATTCACTGTACGATTAGTCATAGTGACTATTCTGTGCTACAGGAATTACCCAAACTAGGAGGAAAAAAAAAAAAAAATTACTACTTGCCACTGTAATAACAAAATATTCAGGTTCCTTAAAGTTTCTCTTCAGACCAACACAGTCATGACGAACGTTAATCTAATAGGAAGCCTTTTGATTGTGGGGAAAATCAGTCATTACCTGGAAGAACAGTCGTTTTCAAGTAGAGCTGTGTGAGTACGTTGTTTGCATTTTCTAATTTCCTCCTAAACACCCTCACTATGCAGCCAGAGGAACAATTTAAAACCTGAAATGTGTAGAACCTCTGGCTATCAGCAAGAGTATATTACAAAGCTCTCATACTTTATTTCTATCCCCCTGCCCCTTCCCTGACAGAGCGCTCCCAGGTCTGCAGTGCTCTCATCCCTCCTGTGATTCAGTGTGAAGCTGAATTGCAGTTAGGATGTACATTCAGCCATGTACAATTGCAGTTAATGACTGATACATGATAGAGTTATAATTATAACAACTACTTTTTAATTGCCTAGAGTGATGAGCCATCAACATGTTTTCCAGTATTGGCCATTTGCTGCTAGTACTGCTTTCATTTTAGTATAATTTATTGTTATTGACATTAACTATTTTAAACAATCAAAGTTTAAAAAGTCATGGCAATTAACAGCTTCATCTGATCGTGGCTCATTACATGCATCAATTATTTTAAATTATTTGTAAGGTAGAGGCATTTTCTACTTAATGTATTTTTATGTGACAAAAATCTGATGATAAATTCAGCACTTTTGTTTTTCTCCCATTATTGACATTCACTTATAAACACCAACCAGGTTGGTGTTTGTGTCTTCTAAGGATCTGACCTGTAGCCGAAAGACGGTAAGCAGCTCTGGATGAGGCTTCTGATGTAATAAGTACTGACCTGGTTTAGTCATTGTCATGAGGAGGCTCATGTTTGTCGCACTCCTTGTGATGCAGGAGATTATTTAATTTTAGCTTCTGGATGCAGTCACCATTGTTAGAGCATTCAGAACCTTCTTTCCTCGCAAGGGTGTTGGGAAGAGTCAAATATACATACAGAGATTTGTAATACTGTGCTTTCATTTCTCTTGGCTTTTGCTATAGCAAATGAACTTGTCATACTTTGAACGGGGTGGAAGGTCTGCATTCTGAATGTCAGCCCAACTGGAATGCAGAATTTTGTACTAGCTATTTTATTGCACTGTAACTTCTCGTGTGGCTGTGTCAGCAAAGTCCCTGTTTTAAGGGTATACAACTTAAAAATTAATTGTGATATAAATGACATCAGAACAAGTGACCACCTTGGAAAGAGTTGTGGCCTTTTTTGTCCAAATTTACTGCATTATGTTATTGTTGTTCTAAAAGCAGCATACAGTGAACTATTGTGATATATTTCATTGAAAAAGAGATTATGCAATTTAGTTTGCTTTCGGTATTTTGTAAAAATCATTTAAGCAGACACATAAACATTGTTAATGATGGAAGGAATATTCCTTAGCACAAAAACTAGCCATTGGAATCTTCTTTCCCAAATTTCAATACACCCAAGCTGGCTTTTTCATGACAAACGTCATGACAACTTCCAATTTCTCAAGTAAAACAGCCCCATTTTCTATGCAAAAATTTGTTTTTCTAGTTTTTTCTTACTGTTCTGTGAGCAGAACAGTTCAGGAAACAAATCCACTACAGTTTTTTGGGAACAGAGGGATGGCATGAACTAAAACTTAAAACATAGACCCTGTATGACATTTGTAAATCAAAATGGTAAATATCATGCAGCTCTGTTTACAAATAAACTACACTCCCTACAAATGCAAGGCCACAATTCTATCCTTGATCCATCTCTGGGAGTCACTTACTCTGCAAATAGTTCCCTGGACTTTAGGGATAAAATATGACAACAGCACAGTCCGTATCTAGGGTTTATTTACTGTGCATGCATTTAATAGATTAATTGAAGTAGTTCCATACTTTAAGATTCTGATTATTACCACCTAAAAGCATCATCGGCATGATCTGGTGGCTTGCACTAGTCAGAACCAAGCTAATTTAGTCCTGAGCCATTAACAAAAAGTACTTTTTCTAACAATATACTGCTTTGATTGCAAGACTAACCATTTGGATTGTAGAAATTTGGACAGCAAATGGTAGATCCTAAGAAATAATCAGAATCTAAAATGTTAAACCATCTTCTCCAGTGCAGTAGGGCTCCTTTGCACTAAATTTCAAGTGTAATCACAGGCTGGTTGAGATTGGAAGGGACTCTGGAGGTCATCTGGTCCAACCCGCCTGCTCAGGCAGGACCACCTAGAGCCTGCTGCTCAGGGTTGTGTCCTGGT
>JAVSBS010027933.1:6062-36424 GCA_033124195.1 Coracias cyanogaster | reverse complement strand
TATATTTTTATATATATGTGTGTATGTATATATTTATATATATATGTATTTTTTATATATATATGTGTATATATGCACTATAATATAGCATAGATGTAGTACAGATACACCTAATTACCTCCATGCCACTCTCCAGTAACAAATACCCTTTACCAGAACAATAGGTCACCATCATTATGTGACTTAATGAAGACAGACAATATAGTACAGTACCAAAAAGCCCTTTCTTTGTTTATTTCTTTTAAATTTGCATGTCTCCTGGCATACTGGCTTTTTCCCAGCAAGGGCCTTACATGTGTACGTATGATTAAAAGTGTATATGTGGCTGAACTAAAAGGGCTTATTAATAAACGAGGAGCTTATTTTCTCAATGACTGTTCCATCCAGGCAGTAAGAATTTATGGTGGGTTTTTTGCCCCTTTCATCTTATTCTTGCACTCCCAGGTATTTTTCAGCAAGGAGGTTTTCAGCTTCAGGGAATAGACACCTGACACATCTCCTTGGTACTAATAACCCTGATTTTGGAGTGGGCCATGTTCGTCGGATATCTTACAACATCATTATACCTATAAACAGAAATTCATACTCAAGTTTTTACTTTGTAACCTTTCAACAGAATTAAATTCATTTGAAAAATAAAACCTTGTTGAAATTAGTAAGCTTATTAATGATGTTAAGGGTTACTTTATGCAAAGAAAAATTACTGGTTTTCAAAGAAGTTTTACTATGTGAAGTATAATATGATCTATATATATAACTAGAAGTAATGTGAGGAAATAAAAAATAATTTAAACTTCCTGAAAATGAGTTCTATTAGACTGTAGAGTAAGTTCCCAGAGGAAGCTGTAGAAGCCTCATTATGTGGCTTATTTAAAACTAGATTAGATGAAGTGCCTGAAGGGAGCAAAACTGGGCTGTTTCCTGTAAGGCTGAAGATGACCTCAGAGGTATTTTTCCACTTCTGAATTATTTTATTCTGTGATGTGTTGTATCTGGGAAAGTCTTGTTCCTTCTTATATGACAATGTTTTGTAGGTGCTTCTCTTTCTACAAGACTTCTGTGGTTTTTCAAATTAACTTTTTTTTTTCTATAATAGGAGTTGATAGGTCTTGTATTGATACATGTCACCCCAAAAGTGAGTAAAAATAACAGCTTTTTTTAATATAGCATCAGGAATAAACTGTCAAATGTAGAAGTATCTCCACAAATGCACTCACTTCTGTTTTGGTTTCAGTTAAAAATCTACAGTTAAGGTGATTGTCAAGAGGCCTTGACTCTATGTATCTGTGGGTGGCCTGAAAGTTGCAATGGTTGTGATGCTGTCTCCTGTTCACAGGAATGCTGCCAGTGCTGAGCGCAGAGCAGCTGTAGAGTGTGGGCTTGTGTGTGCTGGAGGGTGATCTCAGGCTGTACCTGAGGCTGAGGCACAGTTTGGATGGGTACGTGAGGGAGCCTGGAGGTTAATCTTGAAGCTGCTCTGTAAAAGTCCAGATATATTTGTTGAGACTTTATTATTCTCTGCCTCAGTGACTGTATAGCTGTTTCATACAAAGTGGAATAGCCCCAGAGCAAAAGGATGTAGGAAAATGGTTACATTGACATGAGAGGCTGTGTATCTGAGATGGCTGTTGGGTTTTCTCACCTCCTGTTCTGGGAAGAGCAGCATTGTTCATTTGCACAGAAAGTCTTTGTCCCATTCACATGAAAACTTCAACTTTTTTTTTTTTTTTAAATTTTTGATCCGTGGCTTAGTCTTCTTTATTAAATCATAAGGCATATACGATCTGAGCTTTCCTTATTTGTAATGTTTACTTCCATGAGAGGAGACAGTTTCTTCTGCAGTGGTTTTAGGAGAGGTTTTGTATTAAACTGAACATTTTGCTAATCTCTGTAGTGTTCTTTTTTTTTTATTTATTTTTTGGCAAGTATTCAGTCGGGATACAAACTCTGGAAATGGCTAAAGGACCAGCGGCCTATAAATTTACAGTTCTACAATATGAGTCCGCAGTATCTGCTCCAACAAGTGAAGATTTGGTATCTGATGCCAAAGGGAGTGTAGACATTCATTTAATTTTGGATCATTAGATCCAAAGCTGTCCTGGTGATTATGTTGTACTAGTGATGGGCTTAGCTGACCAGAGATGCTCAAACCAGAAGATTAATGATGAAGAGTTGGATCATGCACATGAATGTTTCAAGGAAGATTTAGAGAGAGGGGGAAATTAAGTTGCTGTTTGAAATACATTTATATAGCATTTGCATTAACATTACAATATAGTGCCATCATGAAAAATATCTGTAGTTTATAGTACATTTGAACAATTACTGTATTTTTTAAATCTTTACTTGAAATGGATTTTTTTTGCCAATAATTGTACAAGTTCGATCCTGTAATACAAAACCACCTTCATCACCGGATGGTATATTGTCATCCACTGCAACACTGCTAAGTGACCATTTAGTCATCGTGCATGGCAAGTGCACAAACAGATTTCTTTAAAATTATGATTAAATTTTGCCACTTCCAATGGTACTGCGAGATTAATTTTCTGAGTATATTGTTTTTGTGTGGCAAGGTGTTGGTAGCAAGGAGGCTACAGGAGTGGCTTCTGTGAAAAGCTGCTAGAAGCTTCCCCTGTGTTCGATAGAGCCAATGCCAGCCAGCTCCAGGACAGACCTGCTGCTTGCCAAGGTTGAGCCCATCAGTGATAGTGGCAGCACCTCTGTGATAACGTAAAAAACCCCTAAACCTGCGCAACAGCAACTACAGCTGGAGAGGGAAGTGAGAATATGTGAGAGAAACAACTCTGCAGATGCCAAGGTCAGTGTAGAAGGAGTCGGGGGAGGAGGTGCTCCAGGCACTGGAGCAGATTCCCCCTGCAGCCTGTGGTAAAGATCATGGTTAGGCAGTCTGTCCTGCAGCCCATGGAGGACCACACGCCAGAGCATGTAGATGCTCAAAGGAGGCTGTGGGAAGTCTGTGCTGGAGCAGGCTCCTGGCAGGACCTGTGAACTTGCGGAGAGAGGAGCCCACGCTGGAGCAGGTTTGCTGAAAGGATTTGTGACTCCGCGTAGGACCCACAGTGGAGCAGTCTGTTCCTGAAGGACTGAACCTTGTGGAAGGGACCCACGCTGGGACAGTTCATGAAGAATGGCAGCCCATGGGAAGGACTCAAGCTGGAGAAGTTAATGACGGAGTTTTTCCCATCAGACGAATCCCATGCTGGAGCAGGGCAAGAGTGTGAGGAGTCATCACCTTGAGGAGGAAGGAGCATCAGAAATGAGTGATGAACTGACTGCAGCCTCTGTTCCACTTCCCTCTCTTGCTGGGGAGAGGAGGTAGAGAAATCAGAAGTAAAGTTGAGCCTGGGAAGAAAGAAGGGGTGGGGTGAAGGTGTTTTAAGGTTTGGTTTTTTTTTTCTCATTATCCTACTTTGATTTTATTGGTAATAAATTAATTTTCTCCAACTTGAGTGCCCATGACGGTAGTTGGTGAATGATCTCTCTGTTGTTATCTTTACTCACGAGCCTGTTCTTGTATTTTCTCTCCACTGTCCACTTGGGGAGAGGGAGCAGTAGAGTGGCTTTGGTGGGCACTGACATCCGACCAGAGTCAACCCACCACATTGAGCTTTGTTCTTTGACCAACTGTCTTAATCCTCGATCTTTTTTTGTTTATTTTCCTTTAGCTCAGTGTCAAATTCCTTATCTTCAAAGGTGCTATGGAATTTTCAGTTTTTGATGGGAGATACTTTAGAATTTTTCAGTTGTTATTATGTACTACCCTGTAAAACTCTTCCCCACATTTTTCTTCACCTGCTTGGGCTGTGTATTATTTATATCTAAACTGAGTAACAAGACACTGACAAAAATCGTTTGCTAATCAGTGCAGAATTACAAACCTGGGAGGTACCTATAAATAGCATTGTCTGCTCAGTAGATTAGGGATATTGTTTCTGCAACCCATTTTTTTTCCCATATTTAACAACAACCTATTTGAAAAAATGGCTTGACTAAATAGGAGAGACGTTAAAGTACTACCTTGACCATGTAGCAAAATGTTTCAATTTCACCAAAATATGGTTGGCCACCAGGTGGAGACTTTGCATTAATTTTTCCTAAACTAAAGCTACAAAAGACAAAAGGAGATATCAGCATAAGATGTCATTTGCACAAAAAATAAAATAATCCCATTTATTTTTTGGGTCTTCTTGTAAATAATTCTTGAAATGAAAAGTTTCCCAAGCTGATCTGAGGAAGCTAAGTGTTAATTCTCTGAAAAAAGCAGCGTATACTGTAAGACGTAACAACATAATGCTGAATTGTTTCATGAAATGATGAAATTTGCTAAAGTTAAATATGTTCCATCTGCCTTATTCTTCTTTTTAAGTGGTGGGGAATTGACCAATCTTGAATTACTGTCATTAAAAATAACCTAGTTTATAAAAATTCTTTGGCCTTTAGAATTTGCAGCAGGTTTAAATAATATTTATCTTTGTGTAGCATAGTTAATAGCAAAGACATAGTTGCATGCTCCTCTGTAAGTGAGAGTCCCTAATGCAAATACTAATAGGCAGTGTCATCTATAATGATCTACAAATTTATGGGAGAAATTGGTTTTCCAGGCTAGCTGTTTATTAATACGGAGGAGAATAATATTAAATTGGAGCTCCACCATCTTTCTTTCAATTTTCATGGAAGGAGGAGGATGCAGAAAGTGGTGAGGACTCATTGCCTTGTAACTAATCTTGCTGCAGAACTGCAGAATTTCAGTAATGGGCAGAAACATAAAAGCATTCTGTTCCTGATCAGCAATGTTTTCCAGCAATACCACTTTTCAGCTACAGACTAGTTAGATGGAAAGAGGTGAGTAAATGTAGGTGCTGAGTTGTGAATAAATAAAGGGAATGAAGGGCTGAAACTGTGGATTAGATGATTTAGTTTGTGCAGAAGTTTAGCTGAGAGAAGGAGGATGAGGTGATCTTGGATAGGTAAAAAAAATCCATATGGACATGTTTTAAAAGGGTTCATAGAATCATAGAATCATTATGGTTGGAAAGGACCACTAGGATCATAAAGTCCAACTTTCATCCTAACACCTCTCCAGCCACTAGACCATAGCATCAAGTGCTACATCTACTTGTTTTTTAAACACCTCCAGGGATGGTGACTCTACCACCTCCCTGGGCAGCCTGTTCCAGTGCCCAACGACTCTCAGTAAAGAATTTCTTCCTAATATCTCATCTAAACCTCCCCTGATGCAACTTGAGGCTGTTTCCTCTCATTCTATCATTAGTAATTTGGGAGAGGAGACCAACACCAGCCTCTCTACTCTCTCCTTTTAGGTCATTGTAGAGAGCAATAAGGCCTCCTCTCAGTCTCCTTTTCTCTAGACTAAAGAGCCCCAGTTCCTTCAGCTGCTCTTCATAGGGCACTCTTTCCAGACCCCTCACCAGCTTCGTTGCCCTTCTATGGACCCGCTGCAACACCTCAATGTCCTTCTTGTACTGTGGTGCCCAGAACTGGACGCAGTACTCAAGGTGCGGTCTCATGAGTGCTGAGTACAGGGGCACAATCACCTCCCTACTCCTGCTGCTCACACCGTTTCTGATACAGGCCAGGATGCCATTGGCCTTCTTGGCCACCTGGGCACACTGCTGGCTCATGTTCAGCTGGCTGTTGACCAACAGCCACATATGAGAGCATCAGGTGACAGAGCAGTGAAAGCTGCAGGCAGGTGAGGAATGAGGCTGTAGTGGGAATGGGGAGCAGAGAGGTTTCCTAGGAATTACGGTGCTGTTCTGATACTTTTTTGTGCTTTGTTTATTCTCTGATTTTCATCCTGAAGAGCTTTGGGCAAAAGAAGGGATGACAACCCTACCACTTCTTCTGGCATATCCCATCAGCAGATACATTTAAAAACTCTTCATTTGAAAGAAGGAATAAACAGAGTTAAGGGTCAAGCGAGGGCCAGTGACATCCACTTTGGGCATGGGGACAGACACAGATGTGTCTGTAACATTGAGAGGGAGTTGTGGAGTGGAAGGAGATGCTGTGGCAGAAAAATGGTAACTGGCAGTATTTCAAAAGGAGGAAAATGAAAGTTAAATGAATACTAGAAAATAAGTTTTAAAGATCCCAAAGGACTTCTGTGATCAAGTAGTTAGATTTGTAGTGCGTAGTAGCTGGACTGTTAAGGAATTTGCTCTAGACTTGGTGTGAGACCTGCAGTTACTTAGAAAGCTGTGAATAGCACCTAGTGAGTTCTGCTGGGGTTACTAATGCATCTAAACATGATGCTAGGTCACATCCAGCCCTTGTGTTGCTGTTGAAAAGAGGTTGAGTGCCTTAGGCCAGCTCGGTCTGGATAAGCGTTAAGTTTTCAGTACAGGACTAAGAACTTTCTTATCCACATCAATCTTCCAGTTTTTCCTTAAGTTACAGAACATTTTGGAATGTTCCATCTTAATTTGAAGTTTATCACATGGTATAATTCAGTATGGCTAATTGAGTATTTGTCATTGGAAATGTGGATCCTTAGTTTTATTGTGAATTTGCCTTTTTTAAATTCCATTGGTGGTTTTCGATGCTTGGCAGTTTGGCTTTCTAAGGAGTTAGTTATGAAAAATAACCAAAGACATTTGAAATAAAAACAGGAATGGAGTTAATGATAAAACCATGTGCTTTAGTGCTATTGTATATGAGTATTGTGTAACATTCTGAGGGCAGGTTCTCCTGCATTTGTTACTCTTTATCAGTATCTTAGAGTGGGTCACTTGTGCTATAAAACATAGTTTGACGTGGTAAGAAGAAGGAGAATCTAGCCCTTAAAATAAGATCTGAAAATTGCCTGACATCCCTCATACTATTGTGTGTGAAAAGCATTTCATTTGGTGCTAGTGTTAGAGTGAAATACCAACTGGGGGAAAGCTTGTGCTCACGTCTGTAGGGTTCATCCTCTTAACTGCGTTAGACCTTCTGTGATGATGCAATCCACAGTTCTTCAAGGTGAGGTTTCAACTTTATAATACTGAGATTTGATTTATCAAAGTGGACTGTTACATAATCTGCAGGTTTAAATAGGTAGCAAGTTTTCCTTTCTTTCTAAATTTGCATGATTTTCTTTGTGTTTTGGAGGAAAAGACTTTCAGCAGATTCTGTAAAGGGCAGTGAGGTTGGTAGAGCTTGTTTAATGATTGGACAGTATGCTTAAGCCAAAGAGCATTAATTGCAGCAAATTATTAAACCCCTTATTGAGATTATTTTTTTAAAAGACAGCTTTTGAGATTTGTTGAAATAAATGAGAATAACTCAGACTGTCACGGACATTATTTGCATTTGATCAATGCGTGTGCTGGCCTAAGCTGCTGAACTATTCAGGCTGAAGGTTTCTACCATTGTCCTTGTTTCTGTAGATATCACAGAGGAGAAGATTAAGAGCATTATAACTTTAACATAAAACTCAGAAATAATATAATAGGAAAAGATAGCCTATATACAACAAAAGGCAAATTTGCATAGACTTAATTTTATCCAAACATTTGACCTCCAGCTTATATGGTTTAAAAAGGAGGAAGAAAAACCTGTACCCATTTGCTTGGTGCACTAATCTGAAAGTTAACACATTGGGAAACATTTCTCACTGACACTGAACTGGATCCGCTAATTATGATTTATTTTTTTTAATTGACACATACATTTCTCATACCACTCCCATGATGGTCAACTGACCGTGCTGTTGGAAAATTATCCTATTTTCCATTTATTCAGCATTCTTAGTCAAAGATCTAGAAATTACTTTTCTGGTATATCAGTTATTTCATCGTTCAGATCTTTCACTGCTTTTTCTCTAAGCAGCCCTGAGTTTGAACTGTCTTCAGAGCTCTTGACAGCTCTGTCTCTGGTTGTATCTTGAATTCTGTGTTCTGTCAAGTCCTTTGACCTGGCTCTTTAAACTTTCTAGAGGTTCAAACACTAGTTTTGCTGGTAGCATCCTCAGAGTAGTTTATGATTTTATCACACCGTCCTTCAGGAGAACAACATTTAACTGGACCATTCATGTCTCTCTACTGAAAGACTTAGAATTTAATTCTTTTCACATACATACTAGAACTGAGTCTGTAGCAATATAAAGTAAACTAAAGGAAAAGGAATTCTTAAATCTGAATCCCCCCCAAAAGTCTCAAAGTTTAGACATCTACCCTTTCAAGCTGATAGAATTTCCCTTTTTATTGTTGTGCTGAATTGCCCAGCACTGAAGACGGAACTGGTGGCTGTGGAGATCGCTTTCAGCTGTGTAAGTCTTGCCACTGGCAGGTTAGAGGCACCTAAGGAGAAAAAGAGGTTGAAGGCTTTCTTTTTTTGTATGTTTATTGTCTCCAGTATTATTAATTTAAAGAGAAGTTTCAGTTGCAAAATGATGGCTTACATTTTTGTTCAAATTTTTATAGTCCAATAATGGTACTGTTCGATTCAAGAAAAATTGTATTAAGGAAGGGAGGTTCTGTAGGGGTCTAGGCAACAACTTCCCAGTCATCCTCTCTACCCACAAAATAGGATCTGCAGGGATTTGAATGCACTCAACGCATTTCAGTCTCTCTTTCTTTGAGTCCATTATGTATTTTATATTTTGTATTCTGACAAAACGATTAGAATAGGAATAACATATTTAAGGCTGCTTATAGTAGCATTTAAGGCTGTAGAAAAAAGCGTCATGGCCTGGTTACTAAATCTTCTAATAAAGGACAGCATTGCTGAGTTCTCCTCCTAAGTTTCAGTCTCCTGAAAAATAATAACAGTAGCTTCTGCATTATTATCATTTTTAGTGAAAGCAACTGTTCTGGAGAATAAGATAGGGAAAACATTGGAAGTATTGAAATAATTATGCTAATATTTGAAACAATGATTTGCAAGTCACTGTTACATAAGAAATGCTTTGTTCTTTTCTGACTTCTTTTTTTTTTTTTTTTTAATATGAAACATCCATCAAGTAAACAGGAAAGGAAACCTGTCTTTTTCTGAGTGGTTTCATTTCCAGTGTTTCTTCAGCATCCCCGCAAGGGTCAGACTCAATAAACAGCTGTGCACTATGTGTGAATAAAAGCAGTGTTGCAGAACCGCATACACGCCAGCAAAAAAGAGTTTTAATTCTTTTCTATTTGAGTGTAACTGGGACACTTAGGAGTTTAACTTTTCCTATTCTAGTATTTGCTCTTGGTGCTTGCACCAAGGAAGAATTCAAAACAGGAAACAGCTGGAGCCTTTTCTTTACACTTCACCTGCTATTCACATCAATAACCCTTCAAAATACAAATGTGCTGGCAACTCACACACAGTTTTGACTGCACCCACTTTTGTGTGGAGAACAAAAGTAACTTCACCATCTCACTTGGGATAATTCTAGAAATCTGCATGACACCGTTTTCTGCAAAGTCTCTCGTTTCCTGTATTACAGGACAAAACTTGACTCACATAAAGGATATTCTGATCTATATATATTTACAAAGATACTTGCTTCATTTGTGTGCATATTTTTTTTATTCTTGGATCATAAAGGACAAGATACACCTGTTATTAGTCATGAGATACATGAGAACAACAGAATTCAGGCGTGCAGAGGGTGTTTTGTATATAGTTTGTCCTTCCTCAGTGGGTGCAAGACATTTCTTGACCACCCTAAAGAGCTGCTCTGGAGAGACGTACTTGGCTGAGCAGGCAGCTTCTGGGTGTCAAGAACTGCTCATCTACGTTAGTTGTTGAGAGAAGTGCCTTTGGGTAATGGAGTTGCAGAGAGTAGGACAATGGTCGATGCTTATGGTGTGCATGTCTCTCTCAGGGTAGCTACAGCATGTTACAAAGCTTTTGGTAGTTCTGTCTTGTAGCTGTGAAGATGGCCAGAGGTTTTTGTAAGCACCTAGGAAATCTTCAACTGCCTGTTTGGTCTTCCTGAGCGACTGTGATGTATACTCTTTATAAAGATGCTGTGGACATTTTAGGATAGATCTCAAAAGCCTCCAGTTTTCATACAGCTTGTGAAAACATGCAATGTAAGTGCATCCAACGTGGTCTGCTGTGAGCAGTCACAGAAAAATGTGAGGACAGAAGAAGGATGTCTGAGCAAATTTTTGCTAGTAGAGGTAATAAAAAATACTGCCATATGACTAGTTTATGTAAGTCTCTACATTTCTTCCCAGGTAGTTGCCTGAGGAGACCTTACTGATGGGGGCAAGGACACAGAGATGGATGGGCAATGAAGTGCTGCAAATCCTCCCAGATTTACTCAGGGAGGTTTCAGAGCAGATTCCGTATTTCCATCTATGCCGGGATAGCCTGCAAACTTGGACTGAATGAGTCTTCCTTGATCATCAAATTCATCTTCCAGTTAGTTTAAGCTGTCCAAAGAAATGGGAACATTTTGGCACAAGTAAAGTCTTCTTTTCTTTCTGTTCCCATAAGATCTAATGTAACCAGAAGCAAGACTTTTTTTTAAGGTCCTTGGAAGCTTTTCAGTTTTCTGTAAATAAATACTATTTTCTCTACACGTCTGAGTAGTACACATGGAATAAGGTTTTCTTTATTGTCTGTTTCAGAATGAAAAGTGTGATAATGGTGGTTGCATGTTTCATGGTTAAGATCTGTAAGTAGAACATATTCATGTTTTCATATGTGTAATGATTTATGATATAATATTACTTACCATATACATAAACTGTAAACTAGGAAAGGTGAGTCAGTCTGTGACATAAGGTAGTTTTGAAAACTAAGCTGCAAGACAGTGTTTTCACTTCCAGTAGAGATCTTAATGGGGCTGAAGTGAAGGGGAAGAAGGGAACAGAGCCACAGCATGGCCATTCCAGTGCTGATTTATACTCTGTACTGGGATAGTCATGTACTTCACATAAGCAAATAATTTTTGCCTGCTCATGTTCTGTCTCTCATGAGTTATGATCTCAGGAATGTCAGAATTTCTGTTAGGGTGAAATACTCTGAGAAATACAGGAGAACTTGATCTACAACTGAGCAAACCACAGCTTGTTTCTTTTGGTTCCTGTTAGAACAAACACAAAAAATTGACAGAGATAAGGAACACTAGTAATACCCATAATGGTCCAGTCACTGCAAACAAGTGGCATCTTTCTTATAGTACTAACTGTATATATACACTTACATAACTGGGTGGGAAATGGGTTAAGCCAGTTACAGTCACGTTCATCTCTCTGAAGTGTGCACGTTCAGAAGTTTCTGAGTCAGTGGAGACAAAGAGGCACATCTAGGGAAATACTTAATCTCATGGAAGATGTCTCCTGGTGATTTAACCATCCTACTTTTTTGTATGGTTTACAGAGACTTTTCTGTATAGCCTAGAGACAGAAGAATGACTTTGAGATGCCTAAAGTTAGGGTAGTTGTATCCTATCTCTATCATTTAGCCCTGAGTCAGAACAATTAGTCCCTGTCCAGCTCTAGAAGGCTTCGTGGTCAGTATGCAGGCTATGAGGGCTGCTTTTCAGAAGTAGCTCTACTTTAAGAGCCTAGGATACTAACACAGATTCTTCTAAATCATCATGCTAAATCGAAGCATCTCCCTTGTAGGCATTAGCATATCTTAGGTAGAGTCTGACCTCCAGCCTCTGTCACTGAAAAAATGATGTCCAGTTTTTTCATTTATCTATTCAGTGCAAACTGGTAATTAATTTCCTTGTAGCTTGAGCCTTGGCAGAGGCAAGCACCTTCACATGAATCGTCAGTGGATCACAACAAAGTAAGCAGGACTTTTAGTGCTGGATCTGTTCACTAACTGTGTATGCTCAGGGACTATTTCTTCTGCACATTGACAGTTTGAAAGACATGATTTTTTTTTTTTTTCCTCATCCTTAGAAGAAATGAAAAGAATGCTCAAACTTGCTAAAGATGCTAATTCCCGAAGCTCTGTATCGTAGTTTTTTATTAAAGCATTCCAGCGTCACAGCATCCACACTTGTGCCCTCTTAGTTGATAGTCAAGGGGGATATTTGCAGGACTGACTGCACAGTGACCTCAGGCTTCCAGCAGCAGCAAAAATGCCTCAGGGAAACTCAAGAGATTTATCATAGTGCTGTTTGTTTACAGGAACTTTCAGGTACAACAGAGACTGACAGGTACTGTACCACACAGGTTAAACAGTAAAGAGCTTAGCAATAACAATATAGAAAGACAGGCAGCCCAATATTTACATTGTATACAAAATTTCTCTGCTGGATGATGTTTAGAGTTCCCTAGAGCTGTTTTCCTTGATACGCTGACGTTGCTGGACCTATAGTTCAACACACTGTACTGGTAGCAATTCACGGGGCTTTTTTTCTCCCTCTGTTGTTCCTTAAGGCTGGTCAAGCTTTGCCAAAAGTTAAATATTTTAAGGAGGATCTGACTTAGTAGATCTTTGCTATTTTTCAGAGGCACTGCCGTGATTGTGTGATATAGAGGTAGAATAAGGTCATGAAAATTTGCTAGGTGCAATGTGGCTTTTCTGTTGGGCTTCTGTAAAGGAAAGGTAAAGCCCTCACTGGTGAACTGAAGTGCTGGTTGGCTGGAAGGCAGGTTCCAAGTAAGAATCTCAATTTTTCTTTGATGTAAAGTATTTATATTAGGTACCTACATGAGCCCTTGCTGCAAAATCTGAATAACTTACAGAACTATGGTTCTCCCCCTGAACTTGCCATGTGTAAGAAAGGGACATACTGGTATCCTTGCTGGACAGACGGTGCTCTGAGATCAGTGTCCCAGTCCACAGATGTTTGTGCAAAAGTTGAATTTCGGGAGATTGAAGTTAAACACTGAATTCAAAGTGCACATTAATATCTTTATGTAATACCCCAGGTATACAGATTTTTGCCCATGAAGTTTCCTTAAAAGCTTCTTCACATCGTAAGAGTGGGCTGAATCACTCTGCATATTCTCCACTGCCTACAAGGGGAGCATCAGCTTCCAGAGTAGATTAGGCACCTGTCTGGGATACTCGGAAACATGCAGGAGATAAATTTAGGTCTAAACACCTAAGCCCTCAGGAGACATGTTTTCAGGTACAAATCCCACCTTGGTATTTGCTGTTGGTTACGCAGGTAGCTCTTTGCTCAGCTTGCTGGTGTTGTGAATACTTAGACACATGTCTCAGAGCCACTGGTGCTCTCTGGGATGTAGGCCCCGAAAAGTTAGACAAGTAAGTTCATCTGTGAATATGGATCTTATACTCCTGAAATATAAGACTCCTGGATCCAGGATAGCAAATTACTGCAGTATTTTTCCTTCCAGTAATTACCATAAATGTTTATGGAGCTTGTTTCAAAATATTTTACAGCCATTAGGTAATTTTCGGCACTTTTAACAGTCAAGGCATCTCAAATTTCAGCTCGGATTAATACAATTAACCTTCACAAACATCTCCCTCAGGTTCAGCTCCTTATTTAAAATTTTGCTTTATTTACTGCTTTTACCTGTTGAAACAGTTATCATGGCTGTACATGGAGGTGAAACCACTTTTTATAATTCTGTGTTGAATAATCATATGCCTATGCCAGTTATTACTGTTCATGAAAAATAAAATACAACTGTACATGAACTGTAACACTTCAGAGTTTCTGCTCTCCCAAACAAGGAAAATAATATAATTTGCAATTTAGATGACAAGAGTAGAGAGAGGCAAAAACACACCACAAAACTTGCAAGGCAAAAGTCAACATTTTCAGGAATTTTTATATATATGTATATTTATATGCAGATATGAAAAACTAATGTGTGTTCTTCTCATCAACAACCCTTGAAATAAACCATGAGCAAAAAGGACACAAAAATGGCGTCTGTGACACCTATATATTAGTCTCCAAAGGCAAAAACCCTGCAACTATTGGTCTTACAAATTGGTGATTGCTTGAAGTCTAGACTGCAAACCGCACTAGATTGTGCAGCTCTCAAACCACACGAGAATGGAGAGTATTATAGCAGCTGTTACCGTAGACATTGACAGAAATCTGAAAAGTGCAAAGGATAAGCATAACAAAAAAAAATAAAACCTTTCCAGATGGCTGTACAGCTTCCTAAAAATATACACTGCCACTGAAGGCTGGCTGGATTGAAAAGAAAAGATACATTGTCTAAAATAAAAAAGCTGTAGAAGCTGCTGTATGTTAGGGAAAAAAAAGTAAATGAGAAGAAGTGAGTTTTTTTTCTCCAAGTCTCTATAGAACTCACCTATATAATATAAAGTTGCAGATGGGAGGTAGAACTAAGATTGGTGTATAAATAATGACGTGAGCACCATTGTAAAAAGCATGGATGGATAGTTAAATGCTAAATGCCTTTTGGCTGCATTTTGATAAACAATTTTGCTAGAATAAGAAGCAACTAAACTTGGACTAGCAAGTCTGCCTGCTTCTTTCCTATGCCAGTCTCACTACATGTGCCCATGCCCGTGTCACCTCAAGATTAGACTAATAACTGATTTATAGGGGTCTGGTTTTGGTATGTGGTCCCCAGCAAGCAAAAGAAATGAAGCTGGAACTCATGCATGAGAGCTTGTCACTGTCTGCAAATTGTAGTTGCCTTGAATAACTGCCTGCTGGTTAAGATGAATGGCAATTCCATATATCATGACACATAGTGAACACCATTAGCAGATATATTTCTGGATGTCAAAGTGCTCTTGATATTACCTTCTACTTTCAGAAACTTTCACCAGTTTGGCTGGAAGTTTCCTGACCTGTTTGCCTGAAGGAAAAAAAATAAAAACAAGATAATTATCCCAACTCTTGCCATATCAAGACTTAAAGGACATAGGGCTGCATTTTGTGTGATCTAAAATAAGAAGCCAGTCAGTGTTTTACAGTGTTAGAGCTAAGACTACTGCAATAAAAAAGGTAAAATATAGCAAGGTTTTTGCTGTTACGTCTATCATCAAGAGACTGTTCGAAGAGGACATTCTTTCAGTCACCAGCCTCAAATTATTTGTGGCAGATTTATATTATTTTGGTTTCACACCAACATTATTCTTTAGATTTAAATAGTTCTTCCTTTCTTGTATAATCTCTAATATAATTCTAATAATCTTCCTGTTCCCACTCAAGTTTCATTTGACTAGGCCAAACAACAAGCCTTCTTTTGCTTGCTTCTCATAAAGTATGTTCTCTTTTCCTTTGGTCAGCCTTACAGGCCTTCCCTGCATTTCTCCCAGTTTGACCATGGGCAAAGCCAGAGGTGTGTGTGATACTCCGCTGCTGGTAATGCACTGGGAAGCAAAGAAAGGAGCCTGACACCTCAACTTAAGAATTCTTATTTCTAAGCGTTTAACTGTGATGTCTTAACATTCTCTAAACGTTTTTAGTGCCATAGAGGCACATGTAGAGCAGAGAGTGATATTTTTGGAATAACTATCTAAACTTCCCCTGCCTGTCAGTATAATTCCACACTCTATTGCTAATTTCAATCTAAATTGCTTCCTTTCAGGCCTAAAAACATGCAATCTAAATAATATATTAAACATGAAGGATCCAAATGAAGCCTGGCAGTCACTCAAGGTGAGATTACAGGCTGTTTAAAATGAGCATGTGCCATTTTAGAGGCAGGTGTCTCAAAGGTAATTGTCATCATCTTCTCCTTTGGATTATTCCAGAAATCATCAGGAAGATTGTGTACTTCCATTAGCCTCGACAGCTGGTTACGCTGATGCTGAGATGTCATAAAAGGTGTTGTTAGAGTGATGCATTTCTCATGGAGAGTGCATGGGTACATGGAAGAAATGCTGTGGTGAACTAGGTATTCACCTGACTGACTTCACAGTCACATGGTATTAAGCTTGAAACAAAAGACACCATCCAAGATGCTGCCCAAGGTATTACAAAGTGCCTTGGATTCAACCTCCAGATACGGTTTCTTACCGTAAAGTTCTTCACAGGAAAATGATAGATACCTCATTTCAGATGATAGACTGCTTTCGTAACTACATTTTCTAGCCAATCAACAGAATAATAATTGTATTAAATGTTTAAAAATATATCAATGATTTTATGAACATGTGGACACTGTATACAGTTTGCACTCTGTACATCATTCCACACCTAAATTAGGAAGTTACATCCTGGCTCAGTAAAGTAGTCACATAAAGAACAGTTACTTGCACTATTTATAGTGGTTGCTTAGGTGTCCCTAGCTATTTTGATTAATTAAGCCTCTAGAAAGCTTCCCTCCCCAACATCAGCAATCCTTGTTTATTAAAACCATTACGCTCCTTTCTCAGGATCTTCCTGTTGAGCTATAATTTCATTATCTCAGTGACAGGCTCCACTGGGGTGTTTCTGTTTGAATGCAAGAAGATTAGTATGTTAACCCTTTGTTTTGTGTATTGTACAGTAGGTCTGACACAATTCTGAATCAGTCATTGTAACTGCACTACATGCAGTAGCTCAGAGCAAAGTGGAACAAGCAAAATGTAGCTCTAAGAAGCAAATCTTAGATTACTAAATGTGACACATTCCAGTTAATCTCCATTCTAGATTACTGAAGGAACTAGTGCAGAAAATACCAAATCTAGCAGCAAGGATTTTTAACAACCATTTTTGGTACAGAAGGATTAGGTTAAACAGTCTTTTAAAAATAACTCCGCCTCCTCCCCCTCAATCTTCAGCTCTCTTACTTCTCACCAGGACCAACTCAGATCTTCTGATGTGTCAGCAAACTGATTTTTTTCACTGTATAGCTCCCAGACTTCTCAGCTCCCAAAAGCTGCTGGTTTTTTTCACAGAGCCTGTTAATAAAAAAATAATTCCTGTGTCTCTACCCTTTCATGTGTCCCTTTACCTTCCTCCCAAATAAGATTTATTTCTGTAGGGTGTCTTTCTTCTGGCTCAGCTCCTCATTCTGCTGTCCACAACCGCAGAGGACGCAGTCTAATACTCTTCCTCTGAGATCACCTTCTTGTTCTTTTCCTTACAGCAAAAGAAGGATCTGCTCAAGTGTCCACACTGGGCACTTGCAGCCCTCCCAGATTTCACCCTATTCCCAGTCTTCCCATTCTCCTGTCTTCTTTCTTCTACTTCCACCCCTCAAGTGGCTCTCAAAGCAGGAGCCAGTTAGACGGTGAAGGAAAGGGCTGGAGGTGACCCGTATTTCTTCTTCCTTCTCTTGACTCCTGCTCCAAGTGTTGTCAAGAAAGCAGAAAGAAGACACAGAGAAAGTGGGGGCAAGGTAAGCAGGTATCAAAACAGTGGCTACCCTTGGCAGCTGCCTCCCAAGTCTATTCCTAAAACCAACTCTGTTACTAGGCGAAGTATTATAAGAGATTTTGAAAGAAAATATAATTAAGAAATGAAGGCAAATAGAAAATTGGTCAAGTTACTGGAGAGTTTTCTCAATTTTTTTGTCAGATTAGCCCATTATCTTTTATTTTATTTTATTTTATTTTATTTTGCTTGGGTAAGGTAATAGCGGCTTTCTCTCTTTAGATTTCAGAAAAGCACTTTCTACAATGCTGCGTAGGAATCTGTTACTGTAGGTGGAGATGATGGCAATTAACAGAGAATGTGGGGGGAACTGAAGAGCTGTTGAAAGGGGAGGATATGCAGAAGAGGATACTGGGATGGAAAAAGGCTACTGCTAGTATCCTCAAGGGATCGATCTGTTCAGATCCTGTTTAATGTATTTGTTAATGACCTAAATGTAGAGAACTAACTATGTGATTCTGAAATGCAGAACTGGGCATAAAGCTGGAATGTAATGCTAAAAAGGGGAGTGGGGAGGGACGCTAGAAGAAGGCAGGGGGGATCAGATGACTCAGACAACCAAAATGAAAAGTATGAAATGAAACTTGAATGTTTCAAATTATAGTACTGGGCACTCAGAAGCCAGTAATAAATTGTTTTTGTTGTTATAAATAGAGGATTTCTAAATTGGAAGACAATAGAAGACTATTCTTTAGCTGGAAGATGGCTGTGAACTGCCGAGGACTTTACTTGGCTTCATGTGTTTTCCGTTGTAAAAGTCATTGGTTAAACCTTGTCTGGCAGATTAAAAGATTTTGCCTTTTTAACCTTAACGACTGAGTGTCAAAAGGAATAACTTTCTGCACGTGCTTTTGGGGACCAAATATCAAACAGGAAAAAAGTTAAAAGATCAAAATTGATCTTCAGCAAGTTTAGTTAAAAAAACAAGAAGGATGAATTACTGGGATGGTCTTCCAAATAGCCAACTGGAGAAGGAATAAAAATTTTTTTAAGGTGATGCTTGGTAAACTACTGAAAGTGGTTGCCTCTCAAAACAGGGGAATTTAATGAGACTGAACATTAAGTCTGTCATACAAGTCCTTAGACAGTTGATATCTTTGAAACGAGTAAGTCACTTGATCACACCGTCTATTAATGACGTTTTTCTGGGCTTGTGGCTGCTCAGGGGAGGGATCTTTCCCTCCTGATCCACAGATATCTACTGGGGATTGTGTGAGGAGAGTTGCCTTCCCCTGACATTTGTGCAAAAGAAGAAATACCCAATCCCAGTTTTACTGGAGCCATTACATGTTGAAGAGACTACAGCACAAATCTGCAGCTCAGACTGCCAAGAACTACTTTTGACCCACTCTTCCACATTATATAATGTGTTCTCTTTCTTGATTCATATGGTTCATCTATGCTTACGCAAGATGAGGTAATATGAGAGTTGGTAGAGAGCAAAAATTGAGCTTGAATCACAGTAAATATTTAATAAATGCTAAATTACTATAGTGTTGTAGGACATCTTTAACACCCTCAGTCTTTTCAGACTCCCTTCAGAGGAATTCCCTACACTGTAGTTGTAGCTTTCCATTTTCTGCTGCAAGTCATGATGCTCTTTTATGTTGTAGGAAAGGAATTGGTGACCCTTTGTGTGGGGACAACTGAGGTAAATATGCAACAAATCTTTCATCTAGTGCCTCATTGCAGAAGCTATGTTCAGTAGCACAGGTGATCCTTTCCAGTCCTATGTTCCCAGTAAAAATGGGTTGAAAAATGAAGTCTTTAATCAAACAAAACTTTTCTTAGAACTGTACTGAAATTTTAGTTCCCTTTAATAGTTCTTTTGCTTTGAAGGCTCCCTACTCTCTCAAACATTTCTTTTCCCTAAATAGCAATCCATTCCCATAAAAAACATCACAGTATGCCAATACGCTACATAGTCTCTAAAAATTTTCCCAGCAAGACACATCTCAAATAATGGTAAAGAAACCTAATGATAAAGGAAGGCACTAAGAGATAGGAATTGAAAATTTTCCATTCCTTTTATCAAATAACAATAAATACTTCCTTTTTCAACATCTCCACCAAAATGCCTTTTGTTAATATATGTGCTTTTCTTAAAAAAAATTGAATAAGAAATTTAAAAGCAGAAATGATAAAAAGGATGTAATGAAATATTACTGTTCAAAATAAAAGGAAACATCTTTGTTTTGTTTAAAAAGCAATATTTTGAAAGAACTAAAAATTTACTGTTGTAAAATGTTTCTAAAGAAACTTATTTTTCATTGGGATTTTTTTTTACAACCTGTAATTATCTTTATTTAGTGTTAAAAAACCCTCAAATTTTGTTTGATTCAGACATGGACTGGACATAAAAATGGGTACTGAGAGCATTCAGTACACCAGTGATTAAAGTGATCTAAAAGATGCATTTCAAAGCATAGCCCAAGAAGGTTACACTATTTCAAAAAAGAAAGTATATCATGATTGCCTCCTTTTTTTTTTTTTCCTTTATACTTTTACAGCTAATCTGTGCTGGCATCTGCTTATTGAACCAGGGAGACCATTCCCTTCATCTAATTCAGCAACTCTTATAATCATAACTGAGTATTTTTAAAAGACCTTTTTAAAGATAGACACAATAAGTTCACCATGGTCTGGGGAACAGGTGATTTAAATGATTTCCTTTTAGACAGCATTTTGGGAGTTTAGTGTCATGTTCTATTGCAAAAAATTTCTGAAAAACATTGTTTCCAGGCCCCAGCCCAGTGATACAGGACTGAATGTGACCCTCTCTAATTTTATGTGAAGAAAACCCCTGCTGGCTCTAATTCCCATGATTGGTATTCCTTGTTCAGATGCATCTTGTGTGGATAAATATTTCCTAATATACCTTTTTCTTCATGAAAGCCTGTAATTTTTGAGACCCCTGAAAACAGAAAAGAGGCGACACCTTTTCAGTCTGAAGAAATAATTCTGGACTGTGGGATTTATGGTAAGTCTATCCAAGTACTTGAGCAGATCAGAGTTGAGGGCCCAAGTATTGTAACATGACTGTCTGTACTGCCGTATGGTTACAAAGATTCTTGGCATGTCTCTGACCTGGCTAACAAGTGCTTTTCCAGGTTGTTCCTAGGCATGGTCCAGGAGTAAACTTGTGACAGGGAGCATTCCTTGTTGGCAGTTTAATTGTGGCCCTTATGTTGGAAACCATGGGAATTTTCTAGCGTGGACAAAGGGAGGATTGTCATGGGTTCGCTCATTCATATAGAAAGAGCCATAGTATCCTTTGCTAGAAAGCTAGAAGACAGAGAGTTTGTCTCAGATATAGCATTGTGTGCCTACTCATGGAATCAAGTAGGTGTAGAATGATTGGGTAGCTAAGGGTGATGTAGAAACTGTGACCAGGTCAGGTAGAACAATGAGCTCCTGTTTGCAAATATCAGAGTAGAAGGTGTTTCCATCAAAAGAACAGAATAGTTGTGGGGCTATAGGAAGTGTGGTTGCAGATAAAAGTGCCAACTACGTAAAGTTTTGGTTATGGGGAGTAGGGGTGATAGACTGATGAATGGAAAGAACTTAAGAATTTTAAAGAATAGACTTCTTTTCTGAAGTCAATAGAATTCCTAGAGGAAAAATACAGCAATGAAAAGCTTCCTTACAGTGAGTTTGAATAGACCATGAAATGGTTTTTCAGGGAAAGGAGAGAATGCTGTGCCAACTACAGATTGTACAACTGTACTGATTTTGGCTGGGATTGAGTTAACTTTCTTCATAGTAACTCATATGGTGCTATGTTTTCGATTTCTGATGAAAACAGTGGTGATATGGCAGGGATGTTTTAGTTATTAGTGAACAGCACTTAAACAGCATCAAGGCCTTTTCTGCGTCTCACTGTGCTCCCCCAGCAAGTAGGCTGAGGGTGCACAGGAAGCTGGGACACAACTGGGACAGCTGACCCCAGCTGGCCAAAAGGCTATTGCATATTATATGATGTTGTGCTCAGCAATAAAACCAGAGGGGGGTGATTTTGTCAGGGCTGCCATTGCTTGGGAGCTGGCTGAGCATCGGTTGGCTGGTGGGAAGCAACTGGGGATTTTGCATCAGTTGTTTTTATTTGGATTCTTCTTCTTTGCTTGTTTTTGCCTTTTTAATTTTTTTTTCCTTTTCTTATTAAACTGTCTTTCTCTCAACCCGTAAATTTTCTCACTTTTGCTCTTCTGATTGTCTTTCCCTATCCTACTGTGAGGGACTGCGGGAGCAGCTGTGTCATACTTAGCTGCTGTCCAGGGTTGGCCCACAGCAACAATTAAACTGAGGAAGGACTGAAAACTATAGTGCCTGGGAAATTCTGCCCTGAGAAGCTTGTGTAGAGGCGCCAGAGACAGTGTGGTACATTCATAAGAAAATGTGAGAAAGAGGTGAATAAGCTGAACATCAAAAAGTTAAAAAAACCTAGAGTTACAGTACTCCCAAACATGTTGTCTGGATCACAGGAAAAAATTATGTTCTATATAGAGACATTTGATATTGAGCAATAAGCTACTGGAGGTTGCATAGAAAGATAAAGAGAAGAGGGAGTATTCATCATTAAGTCATAGAACGTTAAAAGAAAAATGATAGTATATTGTCAGAAAGTAATTATATTCCTTCTACAGACATTCTCACCTGGTGTAAATCAGCAGATTTCTTTTGCAGTGAGAATTTTGGTGATGTGTGAATAGAGGAGAACTTGACTCTCTGTTTGTGTTCCCCATGCTGTCCTTGTGTCACTGTTTGAACCAGAAACATTCATACCCGTTTTCCTGAATTTTAAGATACTATGGACTGTGAAATAGTTGGCAGCTTGGGAAGTGCCATCTATCACTCCTGTTAGTTCCTTAGTGGAAAAGCTGTTTGACCACACAGAATACTTCACAAAACAACAAAGTAGAAACTGTTTTAAAAGTCCAGTGAATGGAGAATGATGAGCCTGGTCTTGAGAGATGCAGAATATGCATTGCTTTAATTGAAAGAGAATAGGGTAGATTTTGAATGAAAGAAAGAAACAGTTTATCCAGGGCTTGTTCCTAAAAGGAGCTTAAAATCTCCTAGGAAGCATTGGCTGCTTCAGATTCCCACTGAATTCTTATGATTCTGTCCTTCATCTCTTATATCTTTAAAACAAGTATCCAACATTGTGCTTCTAAATCTGGAGCTGTTATTTTTTTATGTCATAATGAAGTATAGTTTTATTTTCATTTCAAAATACTTGCTTTTAAAAAACATAAAAAATTGTGCTTTATCTGACAAAATGAAACTAATAATTTTGTTTGCTGCTAGTATTCTCCAAGCAGTAATGTGAACTGAGGTATCAATTATTTAGTACTATGCAGCACTAATATGGATATGGTGATTTCTCATTAATACTAACAACTTCAAAACTAATTCTCATTAGCTTGAAATAATTATTTAGCTGCTTAGTAAGTGATTAAATTCAAACAGAAGCAGATAATGTGTTTACAAAAAAAGAATTGGTTGACGTTATAAAATGTTAATTGCTTTATTCCTTAAAACTTATTATTGGATTGGCCCATGCATTTCAGGAATGTTCTTAAAACTGTGGACTGCCTTTCTGTGTAGTGTAGAAATTGCATCCAATTTGGAAAAGCATTTTGGATCTATCACCTACAAATTAAGCAACAATTACAAAAATAATAAACCCCAAAACAAATCCTAGAAGAGTGCAATTCAGATTTTAATGGAAAACCAAAATTATTTGCCCATAATTGTTTTGCTAAGGCTGTTCCTGTTTTTCATTCATATGTATAATTATAAAGGTTGGAAGTAAAGTAACAGAAAGAAATCAGGCAGAGTCCAGAAAACCGACGATAGAAAAGGCTAAGACTTCTAAAGCAGAGGTAAAGTTTGGGTGGGACAGGCTCTGGGAGTCTAGCTTCCTCTCGCTGTTGGAAAGCTTGAGGCTTTTTGTTGAGGGAGAATCCTTCTTTTGTGTATCTTCACTTATCTTTCAGGTTTTAGGACTCGATGCTCAGCAGTCATGAAAAGTATTGAGAAGCAAGTGTGAAAATGGAGTGATGAGAAATGTTCTCTGTGTTATAGCTTCCATCTTGGATAATACACAGGGAGCTTAAGTGAGGAGCTCAGGAGCAGATGCATGAATGCTATTAAAGCTTATGTGCCAAAGCATTAAAACTAGAACAGTTCTTCTCCATAAATGACAGAAAAAAGAGGGCCCTCTAGCCATAAATTCACCAGTAAAATGCATGCGTGCTGTATCATTTGGCTCAATAAAAAATGTGGCATGTGGCAAATTTTTAGACAGATAAATGTAATTAACGCTGAAAGGCAGATGGCAAGGAAAAGGGGCAGGGGAAGAAAAAAAACCAAAAGGATGGGATGCAGTGACATTCTCTAACATTGTAAGTACATCAAGGATTCCGTCCTTACAGAGAACAATTTTTAAATGCTTTCTTAAACAGAAGAATATGCTGCAGATTTTTTCCTGAATTAGAGCCTAAATTTTCAAAGGAAGGTCAGTGTATATTGGTTTATGTATTCACTGTTATACATTGTTGTTATCCAGAGTATAAATTTCAAGCATCCTGGTGTTAAGAAATGTGTTTCAGAGTGGCAGTTATACCATTTCTTAGGGGTATGATAAGAAGTGTCAGTGCCCTGCATAACAAATCATGTTTATGTTACAGTAGAAAGTAAACATTTGCATTTCAAACCCACACAAACTGTGGGTAATATGTTAAGGTTTCTCTAAGTCAGCCTTGCAAAAAGTTCCGGAGTCTGCGTTCTGAGCAAGGTGACTGTTTTCGAACGACTAACATGTACTTCATTTCAACCTTAGCAACCTGTGGTTAAGAGTGTCAAACAGTGGGGGGTTTTCAGTACTTGGCTTTAATGGAGAGATAATGGCAAGGAGTGCATTAGAAAAAGGGAGGAGTGAGGTGGAATTAACTGGGATTTTAAAAAATGGAAAATCAAAGTATGAGGTTTCAGGCCTGTCAAAATGTTTAATTCTTCTTGTTCAAGCTGCAGATGGTTTGAGTCATCTTGTGCCAGAATTAACTTGGTGACACAGTAAAATAACCTTTCAGAAATATGTTTCCCATATTTTATTCATTGTTGCACTTTAGCTGAACCTATTCTTTGCATGAATAAGGTATTTGAGATCAGATGCCCTCTTCATACTTGCTTGGTGGGAATTAGAATGTGACTTGTTAAGAGCTAAGCCTAATTATGAAATGAAGGCAGGAAATGTTGCCTTTGCTTACAGTGTGTTGTGCACCTTCATCTGTCTATGCAAAATACTTACGAAGTGTGCTAAAAATGAAACCCTTGTGTCTACATCATGCAAACAATCTGGAATGCCACCTTCTGTTATATAATAAATGCAGGCTCGTCTATAGAGAAGAAAAATAAACCACATGTAAAATTCGTACACTTGAACTGACTATTTAATTTAAAACAAAAGTGTCTATTGTACCATTTGGATGGTTCTTCAGATCCAAAAGCATTAGACACCAAGAAAGTAAAAGTTACAGAACATTCCCAGAAGATTAGCAGGTCAAGGTACCAACTAAAAAGCTGGGAGTGAACATCAAAAGACATCAGAACATCTGCCTGTTTCAGAGGTGGCGTGTTTTATTTCTTCTACCAGGCAGCCAGTTCATCCTGCTGACGGGGGCTGTAGAGGGTCCTTGGTAGAGCAGAGAGCATTAGAGCAGAACACTCTGCAAGATCTAAACGCTGCCCTGTATATCCAAGAGACAGATCTTGAGCATGTTTTTGACATTGCTTGAATCAACTTTGTTAGTAATGTTTCTCTTTAAAATGGAATCTGGGCTTCTCATAAGGATGCACATAAAGAACAGATTCTGCTTTGAACCCTGAACATTACTGGTTCAAATGGCTGTTAATGAAATAATGTGTGCATATATGTTTTCACAATACACACATCTCATTATACAATTAATTAAAAATACAATATTTATCCAATGCAAGCTGCATACATATTCAAGTGGTTTTAGTAAAAAGATTATTCTGAATTTTAAATTAATTTGTGATTTTTTTTCTATCACAAAAAGATTCTCTGTGCTTCAAATGAAGGATTTTATTCAAGCAGATGACATCTTTCAAATCAGAAGCAGCATTTTAAGTTCAAATGCTACATTTTGGTCTGAGGCAGGTGATTACTGTTATAAATCAGCTGTAAAAGGTAATCCTGAAAGCTCTCCATAAATAATAACCAAGACTGAAAATTTCTGTGTAGTGTGTGTGTATGATGGGAGGAAAATAGAGTTGAGGGAAATGGAGTTGAGGTTAAATGACTTTCTTCATGTAGCTAAATGGGCGTTTCTGCCATGGAAATCAAATGAGGGGTATACATATGGAAAGAGGGCAGGATCTGGTACCAGCTTTGCAAATGCTTCACAAAATTATGCTGAGCAGCCCAGTCTGCTACAGGTTTTGAACAAAATCTGGAGGAGTGTTCATAACAAGTATAGAGCAATTTACATATTTTTCAGTTGTCAGACACTGCGCACCACAAACTAACAGGGATGACTGGGTAGTATGGAAATCTGCTGCAGAAAAACTGTCCAAATAGATTTCAGTTCAGCATGTTCTGCCATTATTGTCTGTGAATATTTGTACAAGTAAAACTTTCTTTGGAGCTGGTGAATTGTAAACCTTCACAAAGGGTTTATTTAATCAATGCTGTATTTGGTCTGACGTGGAAGGTGGTTTAGCACGATTAGGTCACATAGTCAGGAAACAATAATGCTATTTATTGCATGATTTGGGTAACTATTCATGAAGCTGCAGTAGTGAAATCTTAGCTTTCATAGAATCATAGAATGCCAGATTGGAAGGGACCTCAAGGATCATCTAGTCCAATCTTTCAAGGTAAAATTATAGTTTAAGTGAGATGGCCTAGCATCCTGTCAAGCTGAGTCTTAAAACTGTCCAATGTAGGGGAACCCACCACTTCCCTTGGGAGACTCTTCCAATGTTTAATTGTTCTCATTGTGAAGAATTTTATTCTGGACTCCAATGGCAATCTCCCCAGGAGTAACTTGCAACCATCCTTCTTGTTTTTAACGTGTGAAAAAGGGAGTCTCCTTTCTCTTGATAGCCACCCTTCAAGTACTGTTTGATACAGCCAACAATTGCAAATAGGTAAAGCTCAAACACCTTTTGGAAGTAATTTCTCCAAATTTTCAGGTAAATTACTTCTCAAATTCTGGAGAATACTTTCTGTTTTTCCTGTACCAAAATGTTTCCAAATCATCAATAGGGCTTGGGCTCATTCAGCTGTTGTATTAAGTATGAATAAAGTAATCTGTAATTTTTCTGACCACTTCATAAATGGGCATGAAGGCAAAATCTATTGAATTAATAATTTGTTGAGCAAATATTGCAGTTATGGTGTCTTCAACATGATTATAATGCTTCTCTTTAAAGAGAAATACAAAAATACTGCGTTACCTGTTATGTATATCTGGATGCAGTTCAAATTACACATAAGTGGAATCTTGACGTAGGTGTTTTAAGTATAGCTTTATAAAGGACATTCAGTGAATACTTCCCACAAACCCTGGAGAAACTCCTACCACTATTATATAAAATGATATTTTCACACCAAACACAGTGGTTTCCCCTTCACTTAAGATCTCAGTATTTTCAGTTTTCCCCTGTTTCTGTCTGGACTTAAATTAGTGGAAAGATCCAAGCATTGTTGAAAATGCTCACTTTCATGTTGTAGAGAATAATGAGAAACAAAAAGCATTTTTTAAGTGACAAGATGTTTATTATTAAGACTGTTGAGAAAAGAAATTATTTTACTTGAAAAAATTGTTTAAAAAATAACCCTTAATCAAAATGAGAAGGTAAGTCCCCAGAATTTTAGTGGTTAAGAATTGATGAAAAATTCCATTTGAGACAAATACAGTAGAATTTTTCATCTTTCTGGCTATGGCCATGGAAGCATTTTGTCAGTTGGGAGAAAGGGAAATGGATGGGAACCTTCCAGAGCGGCATCTGGGAACCCATCATTTTGATTTTTCCTGAAGGAAAAGTGTTAGCAAATTTTTGCAATTACGAGCTCCAAACCTGCTTTATTTGTTATTATTGAGGTCACAGCTGTCCACTCTCAGAATTCCTCGGTCATGCTGAAGGTTGGATGCAGGTTTTTTTTGCTAATAGCAATTTTATTTTCTTGCCGTATTAAGTTCTTTATTCTGCTAGCCTTCAACAACTTGCAGTTGTACTTGTGTTCTCTTCCTCTTCAAGTCTTTAACCATAGAGTCATAGAATGGTTTGGGTTGGAAGGGACTTCAAAGATCATCTAGTTCCAACCTCCCTGCCATGGGTAGGGACACCTCCCACTAGACCAGGTTGCTCAAGGTCACATCCAAACTGGCCTTGAACATCTCCAGGGATGGAGCATCTACAACCCCCCTGGGCAATCTGTTCCAGCATCTCACTACTCTCAGGGTCAAGAATTTTCTTCTAATTTCCAATCTAAATCTACCTTCTTCCAATTTAAACTTATTACCCCTTGTCCTATCACTACAGGCCCTTCTGTGTTTATGTTACTGCTTTTGATCACCACATTTTTGTAGCTCACCCTTTGTAGATATTTCAGTTTTTGTGTGTGCTTTTGTTCCTGTTGCAGCCTTTCTTACCTTGCAAGGGTAACAGCTTCACCACAGCAGCTCAAAAATACTGCAGAAGATCATGAAGCATTTTCACTATCGTGAAGAATTTCATAGCATTTAAAATAGTGGCCAATCTTAAAACTGATTGTCTACACAATAAAAGTTGTTAACTCTCTCCCGAAATGTAAAAATATTCTTGTTCAAATTTCAAAATTATTTTAAAAATCAGTTATATCTATGCATGACAACGGTGCTGTTGTTCAGTTAGCAGTTTTTAAAAACTTAGAGACAAATAACTTGCAGGTTACAAAATACTGAAAGGTAATCTCCATATTAAGAGATTTAAATATTTGAGTTAATAAAGACAAAGTAGCATATGGATATCTGAGCAAAGTTGCTTTTAAATTCTTTGTCATCTCTGGAAGAACATCTTTCAGGTGCATATTGATCGGAGGACTTATTCTGTCCTCATAACAATGTGATTTTTGTGTTTTAATGTCAGAAGTGAAGTTCTAATGGTCTGAATTTATAGTTTCCCTGTCAAAACAATGCATTTTATCTACCAGATGTCAAAATGACGACTAAAAGTATGGTGTATTCTATAATGCAATTATTTTGACTAGTGACTTACTCTTGCTCTTTAATAGTAGCCACTGGTCATACATGTAGTAATTGTGGGACTAAAAAATTGGATGTCTTTCTGAAACACTCATTTAGGAGCTTGACTTTTTTTTGCTTGTCTCTATCTTAGAAAAGTATATTTGAGAAGTTGCTACAATTCCTTCAGCCATTTTTGAGTTATAGGTTTTTGTTGAAAGAACACTTTTTCTATTGTTTAAAAATACATATAACTACTTTTTTTTTATTTTGAACAGAACTGCAGCAAAATGTTTGAAGCTTGAAACTCAGATCTTCACCCATAGATTCTTTTGTATAAGGAATCAGTGCTTTTCTTTGAGGGAAAAATAAAAATAGTCATACATGATTGAAAAAGCACTTTTACTTGCTTAGCTTAACACAAAGCTCACAGAAAATGTAAATTTACTCACTAACATTCAACTCAGTGAATGGAAAACTTCAAAGTCTAACTGGAACATTTAAAAATCAACTTATTATGCAAGGGCTTTTCCCCCTCTCCTTTCTTTTTCTTAGCAGAGGAACAAAATACTTGGTAATCTGCTGCTATTAACTTTTAAGTTCCTCACCACTGAAATGTCAAAATATAATACAAAACAAAGTTTCTAATAACTGTTTCAACTTCCGCTTTTTTTTTTTTTCCTCCTAGTGAAGTATGTAGATTATTACTGCTTTCAGTTGCAAAATGTAGCAAGTAGAGCTGTTTTGGGAATCAAATTAAATTTTGATTAGTCTTTTATTGGAAAAGGGCTTTTTAGGGAGTCTCTCAACAAAAGGAGAGACCAACTGCACAGAATAGGCAATAGCCTGGACAACTGAAGAATATGCACTTTCAGGGGTTTGCTGTGCTTGATTCAAGTTACTGGTGTGGGTGGGAGCATGTTCATCTAAGGTAAAGGCCTCATCACTGGTCTTACGCTCTTGCTTGTGTGGATATCTACCAGTCCTTTCTCTCTCATCTGTCTTCCTCACATAATTTTACCTTGTCCTCATATGGGGTTAAATATTTAAAAATGTGGAAATACTCTGTGGGACAGGGAAACAGTTTCCAGCTCAGCACTTAGAAGAAACATTACAGAATATGCATCACGCCTACATTAATATTACTTTTGGCACATTAACATTGTATTAACACCATCTCTTTTTATATTTTTTTCACTCTCCATGGTCATGTAGAATAGTAAAGTTTAAAGCACCTTAGCATTATAAATCTCAAATTGTAAATATAATTTGATCACCACTGGAAAAATTGTTATGGTGTAGAGAGTAGGTTTACCTTTAGGAAAAGATAATACTTGAGAATATGTATGCCAGCGTTACTCTGTCCTAGGTGCAGAATCCGGCATTTGTTCTCGTTAAATGTCATGCCATTAATGATTGTCCAGTGCTACAGACTATCTAAATCCCTCTGCAAGGCCTCTTGTCCCTCTGGAGAGTGATCAGCACCTCCCAGTTTGATATCTTCAGCAAACTTGCTAATGGTGTATTCAACTCCTGCATCCAGATCGTTGCTAAATATATTGAACAGAACTGGCCCTAGAATTGAACCCTGAGGAACACCACTGGCAACTGGTCACCGGCCAGATGTAGCCCCATTCACTACAACCCTTGGAGGTCTGCCCTTCAGCCAGTTCTTCATGCAGCGCACCATGAACCCACTCCTTGCACAGCTGGATGACTTGTCCAGAAGGATGTGGTAAGGGACAGTATCAAAAGCTTTAGTAAAGTCCAGAAAAACTACACACCCTGCCTCCCCTTCATCCACTAGGCAGGTGACCTTATCATAGAAGGCTATCAAATTAGTTAGACAGGATTCACCCTTT
>JAVSBS010027931.1:0-10558 GCA_033124195.1 Coracias cyanogaster | reverse complement strand
GGTGCTATGGGAATGGAGAAGAACGCATTAGCGATATCAATCGTGGCGTACCATTTGGCTGCCTTCGACTCCAGTTCATATTGGAGCTCTAGCATGTCCGGCACGGCAGCACTCATCGCTGGCATCACTTCATTCATGCCACAGTAGTCCACTGTCAGTCTCCATTCATCATTAGACTTTCGGACTGGCCATATGGGGCTATTGAAGGGTGAGTGAGTCTTGCTGATCACCTTCTGGTTGTCTCTGGCAAATCAGCTGCTGAATGGGAATGAGAGAGTCTCGGCTGGTGCGGTATTGCTGCCGGTGCACTGTCTTGGTGGCAGTTGGCACCTGTTGATCTTCAACCCTCAGTAGCCCCACCACCGAAGGGTCCTCTGAGAGACCGGGTGTCGCGGTCCGGATGCGGAAGCATTCGTACCCCCTCCCAAAGAGGAAGTGGATCAAGGGCGAAGTGAGAAAAGGGAACTTCCCACCAACTCGTAGGCACGTGTAGAGACTGGTGAGTATTTAATAAATTTATTACCAGATTTATTCACTTAAACTGTATCTACTCTATGGAGGTACCACGATACGCCACATCCACCCACTCCCTCTCCCTTCCCTGAGGGGTGAGGGGACAGGGGAAAATAAGAACTTAATTGAGTCAAAATATGACCCGTGTGTAAATAGTGTGTTGTGGGTGTAATTGTGTATATATGTGTGTTTGTCGAATATATCTACCCCTTTTCCGTCGTATGGTGAAGATCCGGGTGGAGTCTGGCTTAGCTTAGCTCCAGGTGTGGCAGCAGTCACGCTGGCGGTGGCAGCAGGGGGGCAGCGACGGCGCTGGCCCGACGCCAATCTCCTTGCCACTCTCACTCTGGCGCAGCAGCAGCGAGCAGTGTTTTTTTTTTCTTCTTCAGCTCACGGCTTCTTCGACCCGCAGGCTTAAGGCAGTCTGCAATTACACGCTCAGAGTCTTTTCCCGGCAGCAAGGGCTATACACGGCCAGCTGGGGCGCATGTGTACTCGTGAGAAGGAGTCCGGCGAGTACCTTATAGCATGCACGAGAGAGAGAGACAGAGACACCGGAGACGAGCACGGCTACGGAGGCAGCTGCAGGCGAGTCTTCGGGATACAGTCCCAGCAGTGCTCTCTCTTAAGGTGGCGGGGAGGGAAAAGAGAAGGTTTCCTGTTTTCCCTCAGATTTTTATATCTTGCCGCGCCCCACACATCTTCCGACTTCTGGCTTCCGGAGAACCCCCAGTGATGCATGGGAGTTGTAGTTCTCCTTGGCTGACTTAGAAAGACATCTCAAAGACAGTGGTCGGTTCCCCACACCGGGCATAGTGGACAATTGCTCAGCTTCCTCCAAAGCAGCTATACCAAAGGCCCATCGGTACCCTTTCGTGTCCTTGAAGTAGCCCCTCTTGAGATAGTCTATTCCCAGAATGCATGGGGTGTCTGGGCCATTCACAATGGGGTGTTTATGCCAGTTCTTCCCCGTTAGACTTATCTCAGCTTCCAGCAGTGCCAGCTGTTGGGACCCCCCTGTCACCCCAGAGATGCAGATGGGTTTGCCCCCTCTGTAGGTTGATGGCATCAGGGTGCACTGTGCGCCAGTGTCTACTAAGGCCTTGTATTCTTGTGGCTCTGATGTGCCAGGCCATCGGATCCACACAGTCCAGTAAATCCAGTTATCCCTCTCCTCCACCTGGCCAGAGGCAGGGCCCCTCTAGTCCTGATCGGAGTCACTGACCTCATACAAGTATGACTTAGAGGTCCCCTCGAGAGGGTAAGATGTCAGATCTGCTCTTTTCTTCTGCCTGGGAGATTTCCCACTGGAGATTGAGGCGACATTTTCCTTGGAGGACTCTCCTTTCGCAATTGTCTTCCCTTGCAACTCATGCACCCGTGCAACTAGGGTTGAAGTGGGTTTCCCATCCCACCTTCTCATGTCTTCTCCATTGTCATGCAGGTAAAACCATAGGTTGCCCCATGGTGTGTACCTTCCAAAGTCTCTTTCTTGAGCAGGGAAGTGTCTGCTCTTAATAGCTGAGACATGGGCTCGTACAGGTGGGGAGTGGGACATGTACTCTTTGATGTGCTGGACCTCTCGAGCCAATCCTTGACAGATGAAATGCAGGCATCTAGAGAGGAGGAGATGCTTCCTTCATACTGGCAGAGATGGCCAGCCACCTCATCCACCGTTTGTCCCTGACTATCTCTCCAGGACACTACTGCTAATGAATTGGCATGTGGTGCCAATTGGCATGCTGCACTTTGCAGGAATTTCCACCACATGGGTGGTGTACATTGAGCTTGGTCTGGATCCATGGGTGACTGCTTGTCAGTCAGATCACCATAAACCATGTCCAGCACAGCTAATTCCCTCAGGTGCTGAATATCTTTCTCCATGGTGGTCCACTTGCTTAGCTGACAAGTAATATCCTCCTTGAAGGGGTACCTTTCCCTTACACGTGACAGGAGTCGCCTCCAAAGGCTGAGGGTCTGCACCTGCTTCCCAATTCCCTGGTCAATGCCTGCTTCCCTGGACAAGGATCCCAGTTGCTTGGCCTCTTTCCCTTCTAGTTCCAAAACACCAGCTCCACAATCCCAGCATCGGAGCAGCCAGGTGATAAGCCGCTCACCTGGGAGATGGCCATAGTCCTTCTGTACGTCTTACAGCTCACTCAAAGACAGGGATCGAGTGACCACCTCTGGCTCTTCCTCCTGTTCTCATGATGGCCCTGGTTCCTCCTCATCCCTCACTATACAAACTGATTTTTGGTGTATATCTTTTTCTGTACAGGGGTGACTGATACTGGCACAGGATGTTTCTCTGGCTCAGCTGCACTATCAGTTGGTTTGCTGTCAGGTTCAGAGACCTCTTCTTCCCTTTGAGGGCACTGGATAGTGCTGAGCAGGACACGGTAGGCATGGGCAAGTCCCCAACACATTGCAGTAATTTGTGTCTCCCGGGAGTTGCCGGGTTGACAGCACACCCTCTCCAAGTGCTTCACTAATTTATCAGGACTCTGCACTTGCTCAGGGGTGAAATTCCAAAACATAGGGGGTGACCACTGGCCCAAGCACTTGCCCATGCTTTCCCACACACCTTGCCACTCATAATTATCCAGCCTTGGGGCAGGTCTCGGGGTAATAACATCAGATAAGAACCGTATAACCTTAAACAGCACATGGCAGACATTTAGCAAAGACAGCAGTGAGAGCATGCTGGCCTGGACGTTCCATGGATAGGTAAAATCCTCAAAAGCTGAGAAGGTCCCCTCCCCTGTCTCACCCATAGATGGGGTGAAACCACTAACAAACGCCCAAGCCATATGCAGGTACCAGTTCGCCCCCCCCAGCAGTGACACAATCATATCATAAGCAGTCAGTGTCCAGTAAAATACAATGATCGCTTTGACACACTTCCCACAGATTAAGAACATTGTCACTGGGAACACATAGAGGATGTAGGGATTGATACAGGAAAACCAGGCAAACAGGCTGGCCAGCATCGCGAACATACTCTGATCTCAAACAAAATATATTAACAGAGAATCGTGTCTAACAGGAGTTATTTTAACACGCTTTGATCAGATTCTGTCCTTATCTCAACTCTCGTGCCCCATGTTGGGCTCCAAAAGATGTGCTGGTTTAGCTGGTTTTGAGGATGTCAGCATGGTATAGAATAGCCGCACTACTTTAACCCTGCCCTGTCCGAACCAGGACACACCTCCTGCAGAATAATGCCTTTGTTTTAATCTGTCTTATCAATGCAACTCATTGATTTCTTTCTTTACAGGCATGCCATGACCTGTCGTAACTTCCTTAAACTATTTCTATTGCATTTACTGGTCTTTAAAGTGATGTAAATATTTTGTTTCAGTTGTCAAAGGTTCTTTGTTACGTATAATTGTTGTGAAAAGACAGTCAATACTGTTACTGAGTACATTTAGTGGGTAGTGTCTGAGAGACAAGCAAGGATATGCAGTTTGAAGGCACAAGGAGGTTACCAAGGAAGATTGATATTTACCTGAAGATATCAAGTATCAGTAAATAGACATGCAAATAAGTAGCACAAAAATTATTGTGATTGCAAGATAAACCAGCAAAGTTCTAAGTCTAAAGTAGCCATCAAAAATAATCTTTTCAATTTTCTACACACTAAATTTCAAGATAATTGATCCTAATTATGGCACAGCTTCTCCCGACACAACATGCAGGTGCAATATTTCCTTTTTTCTTTTTTATTCATGTTTTTAAAGACTTACTATTGCCATTGGCTATAAAAGCCAGCCAGATGAAGTGCTTTGTTATATGTCTCTTAATTAAGTGAGGGAGAACATTTTAATAGAGCCATTATTTAAAATTTTCTCCTGCCACTCTACCATAAAAATGCACTCCCTAGTCTCCCAGTCACCTTTTAAATACCTCATATAATGAGAAAGAGATATATTGGGCCCTTGATCCTTGCCATTTGGCTAGTACATTTTACTTTTTTTCTTTCTTTGGGGGGTGGAGATAGTCAGTATAACATTATTAGAGTTGCCCATTTAAAAGTCTTATCCTGAAGAACATTTTACAGAGTTTCGAGAAGATTTTATTTATGGAGTTTAATACATCTTTGCTTTTATTACTGAAGGCTGTACTGCAGCAAAGCTGTAAAAGACAAACCTGGATGTAGGTTAGTTATCCCAACTGTTGAGGCTTTCCAGACTCACATTGGCACTTACTGAGTTTCATTGGCCTTCACAGGGGAAGGAAAGCTAGAAAAGTAATCCAGTAATCAAACCAAAACCCTCAATACACTCTGGGAGCAAGAGTGTATGGAACAGAGCAGGGGAAAATGCAAGGCTTTTATTTTATCGCCAGGCCCATATGAGACAGATACCTCATGTAATTGATGCCATGTCAGAAGAGAGGGGTTTAGCATAATAGTGGGATCTCAAAATACAACTTCGACTTGAAGAACAGGTTCTTTACATTTTCTGACAGCAGAATTTACAAAAGTTCATTTGTTAATAGTCAAGATAAGCACTATTATCTGAGTGCTGTGTTCATGTGGATTTAGGAAAAGTTAGGAGGCACAGTGTACTCCCAAATGAGCAGTACTGCTAAGAGGCAGACTTGGAACTTGGATCTGGTGATAACCTCATGTACCAACCCTCACATTTTCAAGATAAAGAAATCTCATCTCTAATCTAGTGAAATAACCATATAGTTATGCTTGGCTAAATAAAACTCCTAACCCGACTGGTATCAGAGGAGGGACTATTTTTTTCAGCCCAGATTATTTTGACATGTCAGTCAGTGGTGGATTTCCCTATATTAGTTAGTTACAGCTTCCTCTGAAGCTATGGTCTGCTAGTTTAGCAGAACTTCAACAACTTACTGTGCCACTAGGAAGTTAAGTGTGAGCTGTATTCATTTCAACAGAGCCGCTGGCAGAGAAACTCAATCCCTCCATTGGCAGGAGCCATAGACAACCTATTTGTGTAAGGCAAGCTGCAGTGCTCTACCAGGTTACCACACCTCACAGGGAAAAGCTACGCAGTAATTTCCTCCACTTTTTAGTGACATTTGAGTTGACATCAATTTTATCGATGTATATTTTCCACTGAAAGATTAAGTTTTGTAGCTGACTCCAACAGGCATTTTGGGAAAATAACATTTGAGATTTCCTGAGATTTGTAGCAATCTAGCAATGCACATAAACATCTGAAATTAATACTGAGGTAAGACCTCTAACCCTGTAGCAGCTGTAACCAGTCATACAATATAAATAAGCAACGTATGTGAAAGAGAAAACAGGAAAAGTAAGTCTTTGAGCTGATGTTCTGGAGTGACTTGCAGTTTCATGGGTTTCAGCCTATTTTTTCCCTCCACTGTGATTTCTGATTTCTTGGACAGATATTTCCAAAAGCACTAAAAGACCTACTTTACTCACAGACCACAAACCTTCCATATAATTCTACTTTGTGAATTATTTTGACTATTTTCCTAAAAGCAGTTAGGTCATAGATATGTACTCAGTCAAAGAGAGAGAGAGAGATTCTTTTGCATGAAAACAGTCCAGCAAAAGACCACAATAATAGAGGTAAAAAAATGGTTAAAGTCTGAGATGAAAAAAATAGTCTTCCATAAATTCTTTGTGAGAAGCAAAGAGCAGGGTGCTCAAGCAATTGTGCTTCTCACAAACAATTTATGTCTTCCATTAATTGTTTGTGAGAAGCAATGGGAAGGCCAGCCAGGAGCTGGGGTGACAGCAAGGTGGCAGGGCACCATCCTCACCAGCAAGGGCACAATCCCACCATGCCCAAACAAGGTGAGCAGAGCAGGTCCAGTGATGGTAACCAGGGTCAGTCACAGCCCAGTCAAGGCCCCGGTGATGAGGCAGATCTGAGGTCAAGTCAACAGGTCAGGATCCAGGCCAGGCACAGGCATACCTCCAGTGTGGCTCAGGCAAGAACCAAGGTCAAGGGCCTGAGCTTAAATGCAGCTCTCAGGCAAAGAAGAGATCCCCAAAAGAAGCACCTCTGTGTTCTCAGCAGCCTGATCCCAGCTTACATGGCTGCCCAGTACCAGAGCTGGTCTGCAGCCCAGGCAGCTAACCCCTGCTTGGGGGCAGAGGTCGCAGACCCTGGGCATGCATGCAGGGCCCTGCTGAAAGATTTCTCTTGGAGCTCCATCTTTCATCTTCTTTCTCTGCCCATATCTATGATCAAGGTCACAAAACAAACTTCAGTGTTTGCCTAATCTTATAAATGTTCCAGAGTTTGATAGAGAGTAACACTCCCCAGTCAGGATTTGCAGCAGCTAGCACAGTGAGATGACTGAACCAAGCAATCACAAATACCAAAGAAAGAGGTGTACCTAAAACATTTTCTCCTGTGTGGGTCCATTTAAATGGCTTTAGGAACCAAAACTAATTCCCATTTTAAAGTGTCCTAACTTACTCAGGATTCAGCTGCCATTGGAGAAGAAGGTCTTTCACATAAAGGTCAAATTTTTGACCTGGGAAACCCTGGGTTCCAGTTATATTGCAGCTGACTTGGTTTGAACCGACAACATCTAACTCTTCTTAACATATTTATGAGGTTTTTTATAGCCTCATTTGAATATCCACTACCAAAAAGGGGACAGGAAGAGGGCTTGCAAAAAAAAGGTATCTCCACACCAACATGCCTATTTCATAGCACAGACCTTGTCTTCTAATTACCTAGCTTCCCTTTTTTTTTTTTTTTTTCATTTCTGAGGTGATACGTCTTTGGAGGGCTGTAAAATGATTTCAAAGACTATAAAGCAGCAGTGGATTCGGTGCCACCAAACTAGCTCCCAGCTGAAATGCAGACATTCAGACTGGCTAGGGTCCACAGAAAACAACGGCTTCTGTCCTGTTTTCATGGCAATCTGACAGCAGCTCTGACGGACGCATTCTGCCACTGCAGGGCAGTAGGAACAGCATTCTGGATATGGCCCTTCTTTTCCTAAGCTCAGCACCGGTAATGGAAGACAATATGGTCCCACAGATGGGTGCTGGCTCCCTCACCCAAAACTTCTCTTGGGTGAGAGAAAGACTGAGCTGGCATGCAGTTGTCACCTGGCCACAGAGGACGTGGACCCTGGCCACTATCCAGTGGAGGACATAAAGGGTGCTGTCCTTCTCAGATAGCATCGACTACACTCAGTGTTTTAGGTGAAGATGAGGTCTGCGATGCCAAACTCTACCTGTCTACCCTAGCCTATAGGATGTTGATGGTCCTCAACTGCATAGCTGAAACTCTGCCAGCTTCACTGGCAGCAGGCACACCAAGGGCAAGTTAGAAGCCAAGGGGCAGTGATGGGCATGGCCCCTTATAGAGAATACAGCAGCGACTTGGCACTTCTTTTTGCTTACTTGCCCGGTGTTTAGAGTTAAATTTGGAAGATTGGAATCTAGTTCACATTCCTCTTCTGCCCGACTGAACTCAAACCTTTTATTCCTCCAGTGTGTCCTTCCAGCTTATTGGTAAAAGCATGATTCAAGTTACTTGGGCAGAGAGAGAACGTTTGACCAAATGACATTTTATTCAATACATTCCCACAGCAAATTATTTCCTTAGGAAAATTCGTTTTTGATGAAACACATACACCAACTTCAACATACATAAATTTCCCTCCAAGCTCATCCTGTTGTATAATCATGAACAAAAAAATCCTAGGAAATCTACATTTGATGACAAATGTACAAAATCCCAGCATTATGGAGAAGGCATGAAAGACAGGCCAGCTACTGGGACACAGGAATCAACTTTTAAATCAGATAATTCTTATTTGATGCCTTTTTCAGCAGTTATGTAAAACAGGCCTATAGCATCTTAAGATATAATATATAATATGTTGAGAACAATCGAAATAACTATGTAGCCATAGAAAGACTCATAACTACTCTCAAGACTGTATATTTATTATTAAACTATTAATTTTCTATTAATATCTCGCTCCTTCACAGGGAATAAGTGCATTTTAGCCATTCTTGATTAAAACACTAAATAAAAACTCAGAAAACAAGTTGTGTTATTTTTATAGGATGATTAACAACACTGCATATTTTTGCATTTTGTCAGTTGTTACAATCTGCACTTTTAGAGCCAAATAAGTTAGTCTTAATTCATTGAAGGCTTAGTAAATACATACCCCAACTACCTGACAAAGCTTTTGATAAAATTACATGCAACCAAGATACGCTTTCGAGCTGTCCTCTCTCTGCTTTGCTCCCCAAACAAGTCTGTGCCTCAGCTTTCCAGGCAAAGTATCAACTACACAAGTTCCCCCTGTGGCTTCCAAGCCACTGCTCCAGTGGCTCCAACAAGGGAATATAATCCAGAGAGGCCAATTCATCCTCACCCTGTGTTAGAGCCTCAGAAATTAACATTGCATGGAGTGTACTTTGGCCAGGTCTCCTTTAAGTGCAAATATCAAAAGGGTAACGTCGTAATAATTGTATACTCTCATGTTGTTATGTGTTCTTATCTATAAAAGATAACCGTATGTCTACATAAATATATAACATTAGTAATACAAAATACCGACAAATCCGCACCAATCGCAAAATATTTATCCTCAATCTCTTTGTTACAGTGTTCAGCACTTTCCTATAGCTGTTAAGTACAAGACAGATGGCATTTCACGGTGGAAACCAGATGAGCTATCACATAGACAAATTTCTAACAGATGGTAAATACAAGACAACTCCCGGCCGTGGCAGATCATAGCAACATTTTCCCCAAATACTTGTGGTGTTCTGCAGTAGCGCAATATTTCAAAGCTTTATTCAGACAGTGACTGTATCAGTAGATTGATTTCAGAAATATCCGTCCTAAAACAAAATTGGTTTATGATAAACATTTAGCTTGTTTTGTGGTGGGGTTTTTTTTCTCTGAAATGGGCTAAACTTCACAGACTGAGCTAGAATAGCAGCACATCATGTGGCAGTGCACACTGAAACTGCTTTCTAGCAACAATTGTCTGCAAAGATACCCATCAGCATGCAAAATTTGTAATGTGGAGAGCTAATGCTTTCAAAAATAAGGATACAAAGATGCTGACTATTCAATACAGTAAATTAACACCTTCTTTCTAACAAAGCAGTTTTTAAATAAGGTTACATCAGCCTCCAATACATCGTTAATATACTTCAAAAATAGTTTGCACACATATGACTCACTGTACACAAAGCTGATTTTTTCCACTTCTACTATGTGACAACTATGAATAATTTCAGTCCCTGAAAAATTTCTCGAAGCATAAAAATCTGGCAACCAGGCAGATATATTACAAGCCTACTGCAGAGATCCACATGTGTATGGTTTTTTTGCCTAATTCCTGGCTAATTTTGACTCAGTTCCTCCTTCCTTTACTATCTATGTCTTTGTACCTTTGTTATCTGACAACTGTTAAATAACCATTTTCTCTGGTACCAGGAAATATTTTCAAATTATTATCCAATTAAGGTTAATATCTTGTCTGGTGGCAGACCCCTCTGTCTCAAGCAGCCATTACATTTCATTCACTGGATACATATTCAAAGTAGCAAGAGCAGAAAAGGAGAAGTCCATTACTACAAACAACTCAGCTAATACTGATTTATCAGTAATTCTGAATATACACAACTTTAAACACTTTCAATATCTTCTTTGGACAAAGGCATGTCCAGATGAAGTAAGCTATAGCAAATACTAAAATTACGCACAATTTTTCAATGCATGTAACTGAATTATCTAATATTTAGTGGTTTAATCCTGATGTTGTCCTCAAATATTTCAATTTCTCTTCTCTTTACACTTTTTTTTTTACTCAAAAAACATACAGCACATTTTGGGTTTTTTATCAGTCTCTATAGAGTTGATAGAAATAACTGTATTTAGAATCATAGAATCATTATGGTTGGAAAGGACCTCCAGGATCACCAAGTCCAACCTTCATCCCAGCATCTCCCTGACCACTAGACCACAGCCTCAAGTGCTACATCCACTCGTTTTTTAAACACCTCCAGGGATGGTGACTCCACCACCTCCCTGGGCAGCCTGTT
>JAVSBS010027930.1:0-73530 GCA_033124195.1 Coracias cyanogaster | reverse complement strand
TAAAGGAGACGTGGGGAAGGAGGCAGGTCTTGACTTGCTGCTTGGTGCCAGGGTGGCAGAGCAATGGGACACGACTGTGAGCAGAAAGTAACTGGAGAGTGGATGGACCCACTGAAGTCCTATTGCTCTGTCACCAAGGGAAACCAGCTACTCTTGGGCTGTCAAAAAATGCCAGGTTTTCGCCTGTCCTGCAGCCTCCCCAGCCCCTGTGCAGGGAAGCAGGGTTCCAGAGACACCAGGCTGCATTGCTGGTGTGCACCATCCTCCCTGGATGTGTCCCTCCCGGCCAGGCTGGCAGGGAAGCCTGACTTCCCTGGAAAACGCATCCAGTGGTGTTGCTGGGGTGGGTGTAGAGCCAAAACCTGGTCAGTGCAGGGGTCAGTGCAGCCCATGGCGCAGTGAGGGGAGCTGCAGTGCCCGTGGAGAGGCAGACATCTCTCAGGTGCCTGTATCAGGCTAGGACCCGGGTGCCCCCACAGGAGAGGGACTGAGCATGGGCTTTGGCTGCATCAGCCTCGGAGGAAGCAAGTGGAGAAGAGGTCGGGGTTTTGACTAGAGCAATATAGCAGGTTGTTAAAAAGCAGTGGCATTTTTCAAAGCACTAGTACTGGTCCTTGTCACAGTCCCCATGCTCGCTTTACGTCACTCGCCTTCCCTATTTCTGGATCTCAGCTTTGGAAGCTCGGTGCACGTATCCATAATTCTTAGAGAGTGCGCTGAAGGATTAGGGGTTGAGCTGCCTGTTGATTAACCTGGTCCAAGTCAAGGAGATGTCCTGTGTGATTTTTAGGCAGTCACTCCAGCTTTAGTGATAAACCCCAAAGCTTAAAAAAAATATATAATTACATTACCCAAATAGATATAGGTGCAGAATCTATGAAAACATCAGTCTTTGTATGCAGGAGTGGAGACCGAAATAGTTAATCAATCATGCACTTTAAGTCAGGCATAGCTACAACCTGTACTTGTGTGCTGCTGAACTGCTGCTTGATTTGTTTCATCCTTGAAGTGGCATTCAGTTGTGTTTAAAGAACCTTTACGCAGCTTTGGAGTTTTCCTCTTGCCCTTTCAAAGACTGTTTCAAACAGTATGGGAGTGATTACAAGAGCTTCAGGAATCACTAAGATCTGCATTGTGCCGTTATCTTTCTGCAAGTCTCTTACCAACTGCAGAGCAACTTGCTGCCTGAGGCATGAGATGTAATTGAGAAACACAAAAATCCCTCACTAGGCTGAATAATCATCAGAAAGTCAGGAGATCAGTTCTCTTTTCAGTATGTTGAGTTTTGAGAGCTGAATTAGAGTCTCTTTCTGAGTTGAAAAAAACACATTTCTGTGAATTTTTCTTTCTTCTAAGACAGTACATCATTTTGAAATGAAAAATGATACCATCATTGAAATTCCTTTCAAATACACACAAATTCATTTCACGATTATAATAAAAGGCTGCTTTGCCTTGTCCTTGGGTTACGTCCGTTATTCTTTATAGTTATCTTGAGAGCAGCAGCTCTTTTTTATCATTTTCATGATTGGCTCACAAATGAACACACGCATAACACTTGCATACCAAAGCCTTTGGCAGGGGTTGTATATTTTTAATTATTAGAAGAAAATCATTGAGTCAATGGCTACACTTTTAAAAAATACAAGAAGTCAGCAATACTATTCTGTCACAAGTGTAATCCTCTGTGTTGCTGATGTTCTACTAGGAGCCCGTCTAGCAGAAATCATGATGCTCGGTGAGAAATATGTAGTTTGAAAATCTTACAGTCTGTAAAGAGTCACACGCAAATTCTATGCGGTAGACATGCCCAGGGTAGCACAGATTTTCTAATACACCTGTTTTACTCATTGCAGGCTGAAGCTTGTTGCAAACACAACCCCAGAATTTGCCAAGTAATTCAGGTTTCTGCAAGTATTTTATTTGTCCAGGAAAGCACTTTGTCAGGTTGTTAGGAGGGAAGAAGCTGCTCCTGCCTCTGATTTCAGGTGTTTAAATCTTATCCATTTGACACATGTGAGCAACAAATATAAGAGCGTTTCTGATGCTAAACTCACTGTGGTGAGGGATGAGAGAGGAAACAGACAGGAAAGAAAGAAAAGCCAAAGTGAAACAAAACCTTCCACACACTGCAGCTGATCGCTGGCAAGTGCCGTAAAACCCATTCAGCCTTATGCATCTCCCTTGCTCTGAGCAGGAGCCAAGACACCCTGTAAAAGGGACCTCACACACCATCTCTGAGACCTGGACCCAGAGAAACATGTAAACTCCAGTGTCTTACTGGGCATAGCAGTCACTACCCCATTTCTGTTTACACTTACAGAGGAAATTAATCATTTTCATAGCCAAGCCTTAATCTTTTTAATTTTCTTGCAATAAAGAGGCAACAAAGAAAAGCGTGGGTCAGGACTCACAAGGCATTCAGTACCCCCAGGAAGGAGGAGAACTCTTCCTCTCCTTCTGCTCCATGGTTTTGGTATGGTTTTGCAGCCGTACAAAAGCCCTGGATTTGGGTCTGAAAAATGTAAATGGACAAAGGAGCCGAATATTTGTGCAGATTAGGCCAGATCAGAATTACATGTAGGTTTTGTTTCTTAACCTGCCGTAATCCCTTGTGGAAGCTTGTTTTCAAGAGCCGGTGGTGGTGGGAAGATGCCAGGAGCAGGGGTGAGGTGCTGGGGGAGATCTCTTGTAGGCTCCTAGAGAAGTGAAAGCCACCCTGGGGCACTGTGCTGACAACTGCACAGCGGGAGTCTCCTCCAAGCTGTTTTGTACTCGCACAGTAGCGATTTGTGAAGTCCTGGTGCTGCTGCATCTCTTGGCTTTTCCTCCTCTTCTTCTCTGTTAATGACTTCTCCCTCGGACAGAAAACACTTGCACAAGTCAGGCCCATTCAAGACGGTGGGGTCTGGACATCCATGAAGTCTATCTATTTTTCAGTGGGTAGCTGTTGGGGATGCAGGGACAGGACTCACATTTAAACACACTTGAGGGTCACAGTGCTGAGAGGTGCAATTCTGGGGTGCGATTTTCCTCTGGCTTTGATGCTCTCAGGAGGAGCTCACTGTCTTCGACACTCCTGACTTTGGAGCTTAATGGACTGCCCTGGATGGGAAGGGGTTCCCACCACGCAATTGCCAGATGTGGGTGGGAGGAGATGTGCAGTCCTGTCTCCCCGTGGTTCCTTCCCATCCGGGGACCTTGGTGCAAGCTGCTCTCCAGAGTGATGGGGCAGTAATATATTCTTCCTACATCTCCATGTTGAGCTCCGGAGCCATCAGTGAGTAGCCAAATTTAATTGAGTGAAAGTCATTAGACCAATGCCCAAAAAGCAGTTATTTTTGTCACTTGAGGCTGAGAGGTTTGTTTCTGGGGACAAAGCCACCCTTGGTAAACATTGAACAAGGATCAGGATAACTCCAGAGATGAACAAATAGATTTGCTTTTCCTGTTACCAGAAAACAAAACAAAACAAAAGGCCAGAAACCAGTAGCTTGAATCTGAGAGTCTGAATTAAATCATTACATAGCTTAAAAGACTGAAAATATGTGTGTGTGTGCGTGTGCACATTGCATGTGTGTTTATGTACGTATGTATATCTATCTCTCTGTATGGAGAGGGGAACCAACCTAACTCATACTCTTTAACAGTTTACTCGAATATTATTTATTATACTTCGATAAGTGTTATAATTCTGTGAGAATTAAAAGCAATCAGAAATCTACTTTGCACAAGCCAACCGATTTTTTTTTTTTTTTTTTCTTTCCCCCACTGGAAAATGCAGGCAAAATGGCAAGGACTTTTGGCAATAGAATGTCCAGATAAATATGCCAGATTCCTTGCAAATGGCATTATTAAAAATAGTCACAATGATGCTAAAAACTGTTATTAAATGGAATAGAAACTATTGTGTTAATATATTCACAGTATATAATTTATTCTCTTAAGTGTAAGTAAAAGGAAAGGCTATTTTCTTTGAATTTTTCCTATGCTGATATTGTAAACTATATGACAGATGGGTCAAGTCCTGATTGCAGTATTCTAACATTTGGAATAGCAAGTAACATATTTGATAGAGCTGGCAAGTTTTTATATATGATTCAACCCAGAATATAAAAGCCACTAGAATTCCAAGTTGAAAATAATTAAATGAGCTGGAAACGATCAGGAACCACACATTTTTAAGTGACAGATTTTTTTACATGTTTAAATTGCACAAGAATATTTTATAGCTCCCTTTAACCAACAGTGACGTTTAATTCTGAAATGTGTAATTGATATTTGCAAAGCAATTAATTCCTGTGGCTCATTATTCTATTGCTAAATGTACCTAAGCATTGGGGCGCTGACTTAAAGTCATCTTTTTTAGTTCACCTTTTCTGAATTCCAGAGTTTTAACTGAATTAATCTTTCTGAGTTCCCTCGTGGCTGCATGAAGTGCAGTTTCATACTTGCTTTGAATTTTTAGCTTTCTGATTGCACAGTACTGCAGGATGTTCAAATCTGCTGACTTCTAGAATATGTGTTGTCAAATGGTGTCATTACTGTGTAATATTTCAAGTACTGATAAGCAAAAACCCAGCAGCTTTTTCCATTTGATCATTTCTGCTTATGTTTCTTTCAAAGTTTCCATCTTTTTGTCACTGTTTATGAAGTCATTTGTCTCTTTACTTTTGGTGTCTCTCTCCGTCATGCACCAGCAGCCCGTCCGTCCAAGCCTAAGCCACCGGCTGGGCCACCATCATCTCCTCAAACGCAGACTAACATGATAAATCATATGCTTAAAGGCATGGCCAAACAGCCGCCAAGTACTGTAATAGTCTTCCTTCCTTTTATTCAGTGGTTTTCTAGTCTAGCAGTTGCTTGCGTAGCAGTAGAAAGCTAGTTCTCATGTGCAGCTTTATACAAAATACCTAGCGCGATGTGGTAGGTTTTAGAGATTTAGAGGTAGCATTTATTTCAAAATGTCCACATTTTTTTGTCTAGCAATGTCTGACATATGCAACATTTTCAAATATCAACGTCAGCACAAAATAACATTGTTGTTGCATAACATTTTGCATGAAAACTATAAATATGTATGAGCTTTAAATGATGTTGGATGAAATGTTTGATAAGTATATCGTATACGTTTGATGTAACTGTCAGTGCTCCAGCTATCTTAGCAGAATATTCTGATGTATAGTAACTTAACCAGGGAAATATTTAAAATAAGAAGAAAAAAAATTAAGATTGACATCTGCTGGCTGCCAAAGTTGTATAAGCATCAATATTTTCTTTAAAGACAGCATCTCTGAGCAGTTGTTCTTATTAACACTTTTGTCTTTTAGTTGTATTTGAGAGCAGATCAGTGTTGCAAACGAGAATGGGCCTGATGCTGCTCTGATCAATGGAAAAGCTTCCCCTTGGCGTCAGAGGTGCAGAAGCAACCAGAGCTTGCTAAGGGACATGCCTTTGGACTCCTTTGCAAAAGGAAGAGGTTTCTACTTCTTGTAGCCAGTGAGGTGCTGGACTGAATAAGAGAAAAGATGAGGACCTAACCAGTGCTTCTCCAATTTCAGTATTTGCCCAATAAACTATATTAAGAGGAACCTGGATTTTTTTTTTTTTTATTCCAGTGATAAAAGAAACAAAAGGAAAACTGGAGAAGAAACCCCCAAGGCCCCTACCTGTGGCATAAATCAGCAAAAATGTAGAATTCCTTTGCATGGTGCTTTATCATGTTGTATGTCTCAGATAAGCTGAGCACCTGCAATGCCAGAGCTCAGCCGACCAGGTTGCTGAGCTCCTCTGAAAACCAGTCCACGTACCTCTCACTTGACCACCCAAATATGACCATTCTGAAAAATATGCTTTCCTTTTTGTGGGGAAGTTGTTACCTGTAAACAGATATACAGGGAAAACTAGGAGCAGGCAAGAATTTGAATGGGAGAATAAAGTCCTCAAAGCTCACAGAGCCTTCAGCAAGGCAGGGACTTCTCCCCAAGTGACCTGGTGGAGCAGAGTGGTGCCACGTGTCCAACCACAAGTTTCTGTCCCATCTGTAAAGAAGACCTAAACTCTAGCAAAAAAATAGTGCATGCAGAAGGATATAGAGAGATGCCCAGCCAGCACCTTGTGTGTTAGCGTGACCCAAGCTGCTGCCTTAGCTGGGCTCCTTTGGAAATCCCAGGGTGGTTGCTGGTAACGACGGTTCAGAGCATGCACTGCTGGCATTTTGCTGTGCTGCGGACATAGTCTGTTGTAACTGCTAATTACAGGTTGAGTTGGCTCTTTGGTTTTTTGTACTTCACCCATTTATGGATTCTCCAGCTTCGATATCATGGAGAGGTCAAAATATACGTCGGTGGAGACATATGAATTGGCTGTGGTAGCTACCAATGTGCAATGCCATTCTTCGCCCCGCACTAGAGAGCTGGGATTGGCACCCGGTTGTTAACCAGAGGGACATGTCCATAGTTAACGTGGTGATGTGCTGCAGCGTAGGTGGATCCCTGGGGAGCAGCTCTCCTGCTCCGCTTCTTGTCAGGGCAACCATCGCAGGGAGATTTTGCAGACCTCAGGGAAGTGAGACATGGTGCCAGCTCACAGAAACCTCCTCGACTGCACTCAGCTAGCTCTGCAGAGGCTGTCGTGCAATGAAAATGTGATTGTTTTCTTTTTCTCTATATTATTTCTAGTGAAATAGTTAAAATGTTCCACTTTGTTAGCACCTCAGATGTTGAATATGTTATTAACAGTATAAATTGCCTAGAAAAGTATAATATAATTATTTTTAAAATATAAGTCTTCAGGAAATGCTGCAAAATAGCTCACCATAGCTAAGCACAAAGCTCCAGGATTTAAACTCTTTGGTTTGTTTGCGGGGTTTTTTGGTATAAAGTTGCATCTCTTTTCCCATATAAATCTTGCCTATGAACACGTAGTGTGGGATTTACCACTTTCCACTCCCTCCAGCATGCGTAACTCCTTGACCTTTGTGGAGTTAAATCCTGGAGCAAGGCAGACCTGCGATTTTTGCTTTCAGTAGCAGGTGACATTTAAATTACTCAAGTCTGACAATTTATTAAAAGTACAGACAGATTTGTTTGAATTGATCTTCTTAAAAGAATTTTAAAATAAGATAGACATCATTTCTATAATAGTATCATCTACACTGAAGGATACATATTGTTCGTATATTAATGGCCAGATGCTGTCTTTAGGGAATGCGATGTTCTTATTTGAGCTAATAAAGTGCCACCGTCTCACCATGAAGCAAAGCAACTCTGACAGTATTGTGAAATTTGGAGCTGGAGCACTGTATTTTCATAGTATAATAACGAATGTGGCTTTCTGGTTTGCTCAGTACTAATTATATAAGCATTTAACATATGCATGAAAAGATCTTTAAAGCTGTAGAAAATTATGGGAATTTTTTTTTTTAAGCCTCTAAAATAACTTACTGTACATCTAGCTTTTCATTCTGCCTCCCTTTTAACTCGAGTTCTTGTACTACAGAAAATGTAGGCCGGTTAGTCACACCAGCTAAAAAGTTAGAAGACACAATACGTCTGGCAGAGTTGGTAATTGAAGTCCTACAGCAAAACGAAGAACACCACGCGGAGGTGAGCAGCGGTGCCCTGCGAGGTCGTGTCCCCCAGGTCTTCAGCAGGCTCCAGTGGCTTGCTGTGCCCTTTGTATATTTGTGTGATGTCTTCCCAACTGCCGCTGGGTTATCTTCTTCGAAAGCCAGAAGTATTCTTAAGTAAAGGTGCTTGAGTGTGGTAAAGGCAAAGTACGGTCCAGGATGATTGCTTTTGCAGAGGGGAGGGAGGGCTAAAGGAGGAATTAATTGAGTTCTGCTCTCCTCTGCGTCAGTCCGCAGCCTTTCGTACAGCGCCAGCAGGAGCCGAATCTGGCCAAATATATTCACCACCAACTACATACAAGAGCAAGCCTGTCCACTTTTCAGAAAGGTCGTATTTCCAAATAATGTCACGTGTTTGTGCCTCCAGACAGCATTAGTGGGGTCCCTGCAGCAGCTTTTCGCTCTTGCTGTCCAGAGCTGGTGCAAGGAAAACCAACACAAAACAAAACAATATTTTTTTTGTCCTTTCCTGAGCGTTCAGGTTGTTTCCAGGGGTTTCCCTGGGCCCCTGCCGTACATGATTAACTCCTCGGGTTTCCTGTTGGCCTCTTCTGCCTTGGCTTATTGGGAATACCTCGATTACTGGTCGTGGAGGTTAGGATTAATTATTCTCTGCTATTCGTTATTTGGGTTGTCTAAGGCCTGATACAACTACTCTTAACTCTTTTAAGCACTTTAACAAAAAGATTCGTGTTTTTAAACCACTGAAACCATGTCATAGTCAAATATAGACCAGAAAATCGTGAGGCTTGATCCTGGAAACACTTGACCCCACAGTCAGCTGACATTGCCTGCTGTAGTCCCACTCTCAGCACATCGGGACTTTCCTGCCTGAGCAAATGACGTTGCATACCTGTGTCAGTATTTGCAGGATTGAGCCCTCTGTTCTCTATAAATCTGGTGCTCTTGGATACGTATTGAAGAGTTAATCATTTTGAAATTCAGAGTGAACAGTTATTGTTTATGACTGTTGGTAATGTAACACTCGTTCACTATTTTCTCTTTTCCTTCCCATTGAGAGATATATATACTCACTATATTTTGCGTTAAGAGCATTTGATAAATAATTTCACAGTCACCTAAAAATCATTCCAGTGTATATTAAATTTGTAGTGTAATTTAACTTCTGATAATACACAGCAATCCACAGCACCCAACTAATGCCTGATTGCATATTTAAATTTCCTCCCTGTTTTTCTACTGTTCATTCAATCTTGGATGATCCTGGCAGGGGAAAGAGGTATGTGACTAAACCGAATGAAACGAGTCACTCCTGTCATATTTCGTGCATGCCCTCTCAGTGCCATGTTTCCTACTGGGATTTTACCCGGGTTGCCCTCGCTTCCGTAACTTTGACCCAGGAATGTAACAGCAACTTTGAGTCGGCTGCTTGCGGAGCTGGTAGCCTGACACAGGAGGGTAAATGTGGCATAGTAGTCTGGTCCATGCATGTAGCAATGGGTATATTTTATGAGCGCTGCAGTTACATCCCAACACAACCCTACCTGCCTGGACTCTCTCCTCAGCCTGTTGTTACCTCTGTCGTTTTGCATTCACCCGACCTCCAGTACACCGTGGTGGAGGTGGACTAAGTACTACACGAGTGCCTAGAATGGTAGTAGTCTTCCTCTGGTTTTGTCTGTATGTGCCTTGTACTGGATATACAGTATTTATATGTAGAGAGAGAATATACGGGATGAAGAGTGAAATAAACTTCATTTTTACAAAAGCGAGGCGGTGCTTGAGAGCCCTGTGCTTGCACACGAACTGCGATAACCTGTCTGAGGATAGCCAGGGTTTTATTCCACTCATCACAAGTACAGGCTGGACGTACAGCCAGACAGGAAGGAGCTGCTTATAAAATGCAGGTTATTTTGAAAGTCGTAGACTTCTGCAGGAAACGGTTACAGGGCTGGTTGCATTCTGCCAGCCACACTGCTGAGATCCTCACCAGGAGGAAAACTCAACACTGTTCTCCAGCATCTTTTGTGTCACAAGGCTTGATTAGAGACAGAAGGTTAATGCCAACAGGGATAGGATGCATCCCGATCCCTTGTTCTGAATGCTGATCTGGAAGGGTGAAACTCATCTCTCTCCAGAAGCCCGGCACGCTGTTGTTACGCCAGTGAATCCCTGTCCTGAGGGTGGCTGTGGCATTTCAGTAGTGTGCAGGCAGTTGGGCAGCTCTCTGCACACTTTGAATTGCACCCAGAGGAAGAGAGAGAAGAGGCTGGGTCGTTTATTACTGATTTTTATTATGTGTTGTAGCCCCATGATGCTCTCACTGTGCAGTGAGAATTGCTGAGGTATTGCACTTTTTTTTTCAAACTATTCTGGGTGAGGTTTTTTTGATATGTTGTTCATTCACCTGGAGAAGGTTCAACCTGCAAGGTGCGACTCCTTGGTCTACTTTGGATGTTCAGCACCACTTACTGCACTTACTGAAGAAATACCTTAATTTATGGAAGACCACAGTTTTTGCAATTACAACATGCCTCTTTTTTCCCCATGTGGACATCCAGGCAGACTCACTGATGAGGGCCCAGAAAATAATACTCAGAGCATGGAAAATATTCAGAAAACATTACAACAGAAGTATTGTGTATAGTCAGTTGGGTTCGTCTTACCCGTAAGAGAGAAGCAAACCAGCACAGGCAGAAATACAGCAGAAACTGTGTGCCTACGTCTGTAATCTGTGAGAGCGGGAGGTCTCTGTCATTGTGTCATCTCTCCCATCAGATGTCTCCTAGCTCCCTTTCCATTCCTCTGGATGACTGATGACAAATGCCAGAGACGAAGACATTCACCTATTTTTAAACTTGTGTTTTCTCTCTCTATGTATACGTATGTGTATATGTATATATGTATTTTAACTCCTTGAGGTCATACATATATATATACATGTGTATCCATGTGTAAAATAGACAATAATAGGTGTGTTTGGCTAGAAAGCACACTTTTTTTTTCCCTTTACATTGTGTTTTGAGCAAAGCAGGTAAGTAGATGGTACATAAATGAAATGTTACCATCTTGAAAGAGATTTTCAAAGTATGGTGTTACCACTCACACTGCAGGAAGGTCCTGCTCACTGAGGCTAGGGAAGAGGGGGTTGAGGATCCTGACGTAAGTGAGAGACTTAGGGAGCTAAAATTTGACTTTTTCAGCAGAAGGGAAACTGTAACTGGTTTGGGCATTTTTTTTTTTTTCACAAATAATCACATGCTTTTCTTAAAACTAGCTTTTTTTTTTTTTTTCCTTTGTCATGGAAGCAGGTTTTTATTGCAGGACTCTGAAATGCTTATGTTAAGGTTTGTTACAGAAGATACTCTTTGGCCTCCTCTCTTTCCCTCTTCTCAAAGTGCTGTTTTTCATTGGTGCTTTGTAGCAATCACTCTTTGCTCGCAGACCTGTGGGCAGTATCTGATGGGGAGGCAGTGTGGCAGGCTCTTGGCAGGCAGAGGCACAACCAGAGAAATCACATCAGTGCAAGGACAGCCCAGGCATCCTCCTTGAAAACCACAGATGGTGCTAGTAATTTTAAGAGGAACCTCTGCAGCCCCATGGTTCAGCATCTGCGCTTCTCACCTGCGCTTTGGGGAGAAGTTTTGAGCAGACATCGGGAGCAGACCTGGATCTTGATATTTTCACTTCCTGTGCAGTTTCCCAGTGGTTTGATACCTCCTGATGTGGCACTCCCAGGCATCCTGCCGTGCACTCGATTGGACACCAGCAGCACATGTGGGAAGAAGATCTGCAGAGCCATTGCTACGGGTGCTCAGCCCTCCAGGGTCCCTCACCTCAGTTTTGGCTTTTCTGGAGTAACAACTCTGCAAATACTGCCCCTGAGCTTTTGAAGCACCCCAGGGCAGATCTTGCTGGAGCAGTGCCCAAGGGTTTCCTCCATGTGCACAGGGCTGGGGACAGTTTGCAGATGAAGGAGCCCAGTATAGCCACCTTGTCCCCACACCATGTCCACAGGGACACTGTAACCTGCTGGTGTTGCTGCACCAGACCATGGTGTTTGCCCAGCCTGCCCCCTTCACAGCACAAGCCCACCTCATCCATATCTTCACCCCCGTGACAGAGTGGGCCCAATGCTAAGATTAGTTGGGATTTATTCCATTTTTTTGGTTATTTTACGTCTTGGATGTGCTCTGGGCACATAACACCCAGTGCCACGTCCAACCTATCCATGTTTTCACACCAGTTTTATATCAACTTATGAAATAATAGCAGGGCAGTGTCAGTCTGCTTTATATTTTGGGGAAACAAAGGAGCGGAAATAGTCCCCAAGACCCCAACCAATATCACTGCCAGCTGGGAAGTCAGGCTGCTGGAGCTGTGCTCTGCACATCAGTGCAGTTCTTCACCAGTGAATCAAAACTGAACCCTTAGCAAGTGAAAGTCCATTCTGCTTATTCCTGTCTGCTAAAATCTGAAAAAAATACCCCTCCCTGACTGGCAATTCCTCTTTGAATGGATTCATCTATTCCCAGTCTTTTCCATTTCACCTCCAGTCTTGTGCCTATGCTAGAGGTTTCTTTTTCTTGCTGTCCCGGGTTCGGCTGTGTAGTGCTTTGTTGCCGCTGGGGTTAAACCAGGACACTTGCAAAGTGCTGGAAAGCTGTTCCTTAGATCCTTTAAGTCCCTGAGTAATTTCCTATCACTTCAAAATGACAGCACATGGTCCTAATGACAGCACTTCTCATATTGCATGTTCCCAGCCAGAAGTGGTTACTAAACACGCATGCATGCGTTTGCAGCATTCACATCTGAGCCATGTATGATGTGAATGTCACATCAGAGAGCCCGTACAGTGAATTTTAAGGACCCATGTGCATGAGAATGAGTTACTTCACTGGTATTTTTTTGGTTTTCAAGTTTAGATACATTTTTTTCCTGCCTCTGTGAAAATATAGGCTTGCCGTAGACTTTTTTTTTTTTATCTTGGCATGTTGATAATAGAGCTTTGTAATGGGTTTCCTAATCAGTAGCGTTATGAAGGTGGTAGTCTGTATAGCTAACCATGTAAAATGAACAGTGCTGTAATAACTTCTATTGTTGATGCTTGAAATATCTCCAAAGCAGACTGTGAGTAACTTAGGATAGATTTTAATGTCTTAGGCTTCTAGTTTTTCAAGACAAATAGAAATAGTGAATCCAAATAAAATTTGAACTGTTGAAAAACACAGTAGAAAACCCACAAGCAAGTAAAGAAACTCCCAAATTGCTATGCTTTAGAATAAGAATTAGTTGATTTTTTTACTGATAATTAGCATAATTAAAGATTAATTAAGTAATTTATTGTAAATTGAACAGACAAAACCTTCTCTGCCACGTTACAGCCTTTATGGTGGAGCTCTGAGCAGATCCTCTACAGGAAACGTTTGTGCAATGCCTGATTATTGTGGTTAGCACTGACTATGCAGGCTAGCACTTGAAAGCACTGTTCTCTTTACAATAAAGGTAGTTTCCATGGGATGCACTTTCTTTTTTTTTTCTTTTTTTTTTTTTTTTTGAGATATGTGGCCTAACAAATTTCCCTGTGCTTGGTTAGAACTAACATACTTCTTTATTATCTTTTTCTACCAACTCTGAAGGCCTTTGCTTGGTGGTCAGACCTAATGGTTGAGCATGCGGAGACCTTCCTGTCACTGTTTGCCGTGGATATGGATGCTGCGTTAGAGGTGCAACCCCCAGACACCTGGGACAGCTTTCCGCTCTTCCAGCTTCTAAATGATTCCCTCCGTAGTGACTGTATGTATTGTATTTTGATCATTTCTTTTTCAGTAGGCAGCTCAGGTTACTGATAACGCTTTCCACCTCTCCATACTGCACAGAGAACTGAGATGGGTGGGGATTTACAGTGCATAGTCTTTTAGCATCAGCTTGATTTCATTCCATTTCCACTAGAAAAAAGCACACAGACACCCCTTAAATCAAACGCCTTAGTCAAAGGTGAGAAGTTGAACTTTTATTTTGCTTCATCTTCTCAAGTCTCTTGGTAATGGCTACCTGATAAGCAGGGAATTAGATACTCTATCTCACTGTCATTAAATGTGTGTATCGTTTTATATGTGTGTACTGCATTTATTTAACACAGTAGATTTGATTGAAGGGAGGAAAATACTGAAGTAAATGGAAGCAGGAGTAGTTCCCAAGAACAGTGCTTTGTGAAATGAGGCTCTTGTGCAAAGCATGTGAGACCATACCTTCAAAACCCATGACGTTTTGGCACTCTCCTGGGTAGTCCGACCTCTCCTTGGGGAGCTGGTGGCAGAATTGGCATTGGCTTCAGTGAGGTCCCAGACCAAGGTCCCAGTTAGCTTTCTAAGACCACAAGAAAAAGCCAAGGACTCATCCTCAGAGAGCAATTTCCAGCCTCATGGTAGTGAGTAACCAAAGAAGAAATTATTCTCCTACCTGCTAAAGCCATAATGTTTGCCATGCTGTATTTCTTACATCCATTTTATTTACAGGGAGTAATAATGTATTTGTAAGTTTTACATTAATGAAAAAGAAGATTCATTGTCTGTTTTTTGTTTGGAGTAAGAAGCCATTCCTGCTGTCTTTGTCGTGAAGACTGGTGCCTGATGCCAGCTCCTGTTATGTTCTTGAAGTTTCTTCCTGTTCGCTGACAAATTCATTGTGTAATGAAGTGCCACATTGTGGTTTGTTAAAGAGGTTTTAGTAACAGTAGTGTCTTACTATACTTTTATTTATCTATTCTAGATAATTTGTGCAATGGAAAGTTCCACAAACACCTCCAAGACCTGTTTGCTCCACTTGTTGTTAGATATGTCGATCTGATGGAGTCCTCAATTGCACAATCAATTCACAGGGGCTTTGAGCGGGAGTCATGGGAGCCAGTAAAGTAAGGAAACCTCCTTTGATACAATCGCAATTTGGGTGCAAATGGATGGAGATTCATACAGAGATGAATTAGCAAACGTTAGACTGGACATGTAGAAAGTGCTTTAGATTTTCTAGTTTAATGCTAAAATTAGAAGGCCTGATCTCTTCAGGGTTTTCAAGTTAATGAGGGAAATGGTATTTGCTTTCTGAAATGCATTGCTGCCTCAGTTTGAACTGTGTGCCTTTGGACATGGAAGCGTGAAAATGTGAAAACCTTCTTAGCTGGCATGGCTTTTTGGATCCTGTTCTAAAAGGCCTTTTCCAATGCTGCTCTTGAACTCAAAGAGCTCCTTTTCAGAACAGAAAACCTTGCTTCACTGTGCTCAGTCCAGCCCTATAACCTGTGTGAGTCATTGCTGTACTTACTCTTCTCAATACTCATTTTTTCCACCCATCCCATGGAAGGATACTGCAGCGTTAGGCTTCTTGCGTCAGCCCTGTGGCTGATGGCTGCACAGGTCGCCATGTCCCAGGGCAGCTCTGCTGGGTCCCAGCTCCCTTGCCTGTAGGATTAGGCATGAAACAGGGATTCACAAGCAGAATCATTTATTAAATTTGAAGAACTAGGGATTTACCAGCGAGAAATGAGTAGCCTGAGAGAAATCCAAATTGAACTCAAGAGCTGAATGATAAGAACATGGCATGTGCTTTCGATTGCTGTTGTTATTTCACAGGTTTTGAAGCATTGCTGAACCCTGTCATGCTTGCTCTAGAAAGCCAAGTCAGATCCTACGAAAGAGAAGAACTGACTTTTCCTTCTAATAAAAATATTACAAGAGAAGGATCAGCCCCTTGCAAACAGCATGAGTCTGACAGTGCTTCAGACAGGGGACTGGGACCAGGTGACCTCTGGAGAGACTCTTTTCCCTGCTTTTTTGTGATTCTCTGGGCAAAGTTCAGTGGCGCTGCACTCTCAGAGGTTGCTGTATAAAAGAACGTGTGGTCTTTCAGGGCTTTTCACACCAAATATGTTCCATTTACAAGGCAAAGAGATTTTGTTCAGCAGCCAGCCTCCCATATGCAACCTGGAGTCTGAGTACCCAGGTTTTTTTCCTTTCTTTCTTGTGCATCCTCAGCATCCGTAAGGATTCTGCCTGCCAAATCTCAGGCCTTTTTGTGACACCTGATCATCCCCTCTGTTTTGAGTGGGGTTAAGTGGCTGGCATTCAGGAGCCTCTCTCACTTTCCATTTGCTGTCTTTGGTCTGCAGGCTAACAGGATTAAAAATCCTAAAAAATCTTGTTTCAAATAAGCAGATGTGACCCAGAAAACATACAAGAAATAGATCTTTCGAGTAGGAGAATGCCATTTTTACAGCCACTCCTTCAAGCAGAATTGCACTTCGAAGTTAACATTAACTTTCATTTCAGAGCTCTGCTTTGGTAATGGGTGTGTTTGTATTTCCTTCTCCGTTATGAAACAGAGGCAGCTAACTCTGTGTACCTGTCTGCCCCAGGCATTCAGTAAGCAATTCATTCTGCTTTTTACTTTTGTCAGAAGCTGACATCATTTTGGCTTTTAATGACTTTAGTGGCTTAACTATAAATGTCCATAAGTACTTGGCTGTGGTACTTGCCTGTCAAAATTCTTTGTCCCTGGATGTGCCGTTACCTATCATTTTAAAGTTATCTTTGACAGTTAGCAAAGATCTTTCTTTAGTTCTGTTGTAGTGGTTATTCCCTTCTAGAGTTCCAGTTACAGAGTGCTTTGAGAGCTGCAGTTTCAAGCAGAAGCCCAGGATGAACTATCTGTCTTATAGACTTGGGTATTTAAAAGATTTCTTCCAGGAGGAAAGAGGGTGCTTTTCAAATGAAGCTTGTGTCCATCTGGTGGGAAGATGCACTCCGGGGTTTTTTTAACCAGCTGGTTTCTTTTTTTTTCTTGCGTCTCACACACAAAAGTATGAGTTGCGGGTGCTGGCTTAATGCGATGTGACCTGGTGACAGAAGGCACCAGGAAATGCACCGAGGCTGGCACATACAGTGTAAGGAAAAGAGGGGTGTCATTCCTAGGATCTTATGACACTTTTGATGTGCTATTCAGAACTAGATGTTAAGGCATCTTCATCTTTTGCCTCCTGGGAAGACCACCTGCTCTTCTTTGATCGACGGTGAACTTGCAGAAAAACTCAGGTCAGAGACTTATTTTGTCTGATTTTCCCCCGTGTCTACTACTTTCTTCTTTCACATGTCCATACTGCAGCACAGTTGAATTTTTGGCCATTGATTCTCAAATAGTTTAGACCAGCCAACTCCCACCCAAGTCATGGCCTTCCGTTGCTGCCTCTATGGCAGAGCTTTTTGGGAACCTGGAACAATGCAGTGTGTTTTTCCATGGCTTTCCTCTGCTTTGAAGAAAGGCCTTCAGGTTGGCCAGAAACAGTAGATCATCATGGCTGTCCATTCCACTGAGCTTACTGTTGTCCTACTTTGGATCTCTACAGTGAATTGTGAGAAGGAAATCTTATTATCTCCTGTTAACCAAGAAATTCTCCCACAATATAGAGCCTTTTGAAAGGGTTTCTCTATACTCGTGCTTGCAATCAAGGCTGAAATACGAAGCCCTCCATAACCTGACCAGATGGCAGTTTGCAAGCATGTATTTCTTCTATTTTCATTGCTGAGTACTCTGCACCTTATGCTATGAGGAGTTAGGTATAGAAATCACAAACAGTAACTGAGATACTGTTAAGCATTGAAAACATGGGGGGGGGAAGCATCCATGTAATGTGCTCATGAGGGCTATGTAATCTGCCTCTGCAGAGCTGCTGAATTTGCAGGGGGTCCGTGCCCTATAGCTAGAGCAGCTGGTGTGCTTGTATGAATCCACGCAGAGAAATGTGGAACACTTGTCCTTCGCACAGTCATCCAAATACGGAGGATACAGAGTAGGTCTGTTCTCTGGTGAGTTGAGAGGTCTTGGAAAAGTAGGGTTTGCAATGGGTATTTTTTTTCATGCTAGCTTCTCGGAGAATGCTGATTTATCTTGCAGCCAGCAGACACGTATGTGTGTGTGTGTGTCTCTGTGTGTGTGTCTGTGTTGAAAGATCTTTTTAAGCAAATGCTAAAGCCAGTGCAATGACAACCAATTTCACTCGCTTGACTAGGACGTTACTCATTGACCTATGGCTGTCTCTACCACACTGTAGTCCTGGCTTTAGCATCTATTAATTGTTCACTAACCCTTTGCAAACTGTTTCTAAATGTATTGTTAGTATAAATGTAAGAACTTAAGCAGTATGATTGTACTAATGATTTGATGAGGTTGTACTACTACAAAATGCTGGTGAAAAACACTTCCCCTTAAAAGGAGCACTGTTGTAGTGAAAATGAGTATTTTTGTTACTATTCTGGGTGTCAGTCAGAGGCAGAGCACAGATTTGACTGCCTACTTCACTATCAAGCTCTTTGCTTCACGTCAAGGCTTTTGTGAAAAGATTTGCTCTTGAGCATTTGCTCAGCCTAGGCAGTAAGGTAGTAAGTGTTTGAAGTGATGGAGGAGACAGGCGTTTGCATCTTCCATCACTAAATGATTTCAGGCATCCTATAGGACCTGAGCATTTAAGCATGGATAGCGGTTTAGCTCTATTCTGAAGCCAGAAGACAACTCAGTAAAAATACTGTGATTTTTCTGCCTTCCTTTCAGTACTAGGGCAGCTCTACAGGAGCAGCCCCTGTGCAGTTGGACTTGTTTTCTGTGATCCATGCTACAGTACAGTGTGAGCGTTGGGATGTTGTCCAGGGGTATGTTGCCAGTCTGTTTGCACTGGGAATTTCCCAGCAGGCAGTACAGGTGAAAGCCATTTACACAGCTATCAGACACACACGAGGGTGAATCAGAAGCCCAGAAAACAAGCAGTACAGCTCCAGAGTGTGTGTCTTTTATCAAACCTATCAGGATCCAGTCCTGAAGAGGAGTTGTCTTAAATCAGACAGCCCTCATCTTGTTGAAGCAAATGCCCGCATTCCCTGCCTGATGGCTGAGGTTATATTTAGCCATCTATATTAAATAGGCATGGCTGGCTTCTCGAAACAGTTTCTCTTCTTGGACCTCTAGTTTTATGGTCTGAGCAACTGCAGGCTGGAACATTTGTTGGTAATATTAATCATTTTTTACAGGTCTCACTGCAACTGTTAGTCAGATAATTAGATCACTTGAACCTGTAAAACTATGCATGTCAATTCAGGAGGATATTTTTAAAATACTGTATGTTAACATAATATACCCCATTATTTTGCTGTTTTGTTTTAAGAGTAGTAACTTATTCTTGCAACATATCCTTGCATCAGCAAAATAATGTGTTGTATAAAAGAAATATGTTTCCGTGTGAATATAGTATACTGTTTACTCTAGAAGTCATATTTTATTAATACAGTGTTTTTATTAATATAACACTGTCACTTCTTGAATTTTAATATTAAAACCAAAGGTCCTCTGATTTATGTATTTACCATCTGGCTAAGTTATTTAAGTTGCTTTTCCTTATACATTTATATGTTGTCCACCTCTTGCTATTTATTTATTCCATATCAGTATCTAACCACATGCACTGCCATTTCTGAAGATTTAACACTCTCTCAATCACTATGGAGTCTGTGTCTCATTCAATAATCATATCATCTCAATAACAGATACAGTATGAATGAAAACAATGGACAGCTTTGTTACATTAGTAAATTCTTGTATCTGCTTAACTGCCTAACAAAGAGAACAAGCAGATAGAGTGAAGTCAAGTCTACTAAGAATCATAGAAACAAAAGAAAACAGAACGTCTTTTTTTCACTAGAAAAAGACTTTGGATTGTGATTTTCCTCCACAATTTTATTTTATTCACAAAGGGAGAATGAGGATAAAGTCCCTAAGACTTGCCACCAATGACAAGCTGAGGTCTTGCAAAGATGTGGTTCAAGTCTTTTGTTGCGTTGGGAAACATTTATTCAGTATAGCCAGCTCAATTCCGTTCCTTTGGGTTTTGATAGGTAAAACTTGCAGTAAGAAGTGGAGTTCAAAATAGGATTCAAGGAAGTTGCTGTGGTTATAACATTCCTTGAAAGACATAGTGCATAATTTGATAGTTTCCCAAGAGTTCAGGTAATGCTGCCTGGTACACTAACTAATTTATTCCGGGAGAATGGGGGCAACCTCCTAAGGTGGCATATCTTGGTGCAGTCACTGAGAGCTGGGAAGTTCGAACGCTGAAGCTGTGCCCATGGACGTCCATACAAAAGCTTCCAGTAGCCTCAGCGATTCAAGGTGAAGCTGAAATCCTAAGGTTCTGATTCCATTTGCACCAAGCCCAAATAATGATCTAGTGAAAACGGTGTCATTTGGGACTGTAAAACCACCTATGAATTGTGTCCCTGTGTGCCATATAGAATTACTAGGTTAACGCAGAAACAGAATATACATCTGAAACTGGCTTCTGATTCCCAAATCCCATGACATTTTTGTTTTGCATAAAATATAACTGATGAGATAGTCGTTAAAACAGAATCAGACCAATTAGAACATCTACCAACCCAGCACACTGAAATAAATCAAGCGTTTTGCAAACTTTGGGCATGCGGTGCTGTATGCTGCGCATTGTTTTGGGAGAGTATGTTGCCTTAAGTTAATACACTGGCCCACTTTGAAAAGATCTCTATTAGCATAACAGTTGCATGTCTGAAAATACTTATCGAAGGCATGACGCCCAAGTATGCACACTTGGTAAATTAACCTCTTAATCACCTCACAGCCCTTTTCCAGCCAGGAAACATGCGTATACCAGTACTGGATTTATTAAGTGCTTTTCATGAAGGTGCACATGTAGAGCTGGGCAACCTGCAGGAGCTATTTTCTCCACGCTCAGGAATGCAAGAGCAGGATCGGGGCACGAATATTCACTGAGGAAGCACCTTGTGGTTTACGAGATTAGCACATCTTCATTATTTGCAGAACGCAAAATAAACAGAGAGGTTTTGGAGTGAAATCCCCATTCCTGAATTTGGTGGCAAGAAAAATGCTTACGGACTTCCACAGGGCTGGAATGACAACCTCCCTTATTATTCTTTTGAATCCCAGTTCTCTCGTAGATCTCTTAGTTTAGCTCTTTCATCCAACATAACTAGTGTAAGAACTCTACAGTCTAGTGTAAGAACTGAGCCTCACTTCCTTACGAAAGAGATTTTTCCAAGGAAAGGCTGCTCTCTGCAATTTGAAATGGTGCAAGGACTTGAAGGTAGAGTTATTTTCTGTGGGTGTTTGAGTACTCTGTTAATTTTCTACTTTGTGATCCTTCTTCTTTTCATTCTGTTTTTCAATAACTTGCTTTTAATTGCAGGCTGCAAACCCAGTACACTTAAGCTTCCATACTCATGCTTCTTTCTGAAATGTTTTGCTTTAGTTTTTTAACTGTCCTTGTGCTGTGAACTCTGCTAATTTGTTTATGAGTGTCATGTGCTTCTGCTACATCTGCATTGTCACTGTTATGGTATTTTTTCTTTCTGTCTGTTTCTTCCACAGGAGTTTAACAAGTAATCTGCCCAATGTGAATCTACCAAATGTGAATCTCCCTAAAGTACCAAATCTACCAGTTAACATCCCACTAGGCATCCCACAAATGCCTAGCTTTTCTGCACCGTCATGGATGGCTGCTATTTATGATTCTGAGTGTGTATTCAGTTCAAATTAGATCTCATTTAAATTTAAAGTAATCTTGGCATGGATATGTATTGTTTGTTTCTCTGCATTATATAAAACTTTAAAGAGTGATACAGTTAATTAGATGTTTTCTGAATGAGACACTAGTGAATTTCTGGCATGTGTATTTTGAGGGGTTTTTTTGTATCAATCTTGAAAATTTGTCTTACTCCCACTGAGAGTTTGAGCAAGTATCTTGCTTTACAAAATAGCTGTCAGCAATGGGCCATGGTCTGAACAACATATGAACCACAGAACTTGCAATGCAACATTATGTGTCTCAGCAAAGAGTTTTGTCCAAAAGAGAAGATGAACCAATTTCAATGCCAGTCAACCAATTTCTGTGGACCAGATGTAGATCTAAAAATGAATTTTATATAATGCAAGCTCCCCATTTCCCAAATAATAATTTTTGTCTCGATTTTGATGAAACGGTTTAACAAAGAGGAACACCCTGCAACAGTTTTTATTCATGTTGGAGGAGGCCCCAGAGAGCAATTAAAGCTCCATAGCCATCATTACAGCCTGAATAACGCTGTGACCAACTAAAGGAAGAGATTTTCAATGTGAGTTTTAGATTATGGCCTAGAAAATCAGGCACAGTGTCAAAGCAGTTGATCTGTAGGAGCTTTGTGCTCTGTGCTCCCAGCTCCCTGTCTGAGCATCCCCGGGTGTACAGGTGGAGCTCGGGGGGAACATACTACAAATCCTGAGCACAGATGAGGCAAAGTTCTCTTCTTATAGCAGATTTCCCTTAAACATCCCAGACGCCAAGCAGTGTGAAGAGTGCTACACAGTGGGCTCAACCCAAATCTCATCGTTTGAGGCAGCTCATCTCCCAGGATGTACTAACACAGGAACGGAGTCTTGCCAGTTCTTCTAAATTCCTAGAGGGTTATTCAGGGTTGGCATTGGGGTAGTCTCAGCCAGCGCTGCACAGTTGTGTTGCTTTTTTCCTAGCTTCTCACTTAAAACTGAAGAAAGCCCCTAAAACTACCTCCTTCGCTATTACTGAAACACGCTCGATTACATCTACACCTGGAGTCCACCAGAATGCCTCTGCCATTTGCCTCGTGCAGGCTGTATTGCAGAGCAGTGGTAACGAATGAAATAAAGCACTGATGTTTCATTTTTTAATAGATTTTAAAATCTTTCTAAATATTAACACACTTGTTTATGTTTCAAAGCTATACAACTCATATTCATGCTAAGATAGCTATATTAAAGGCTAGCTTAGGCAGTTGTCTGTGAAGAGTACTTGAAAGTTTTAATCTTTCTCTGTGCATGCTTTGTGGTATTGCCCGTGAAAAGATAAGAATCATGTCATGACAGAAAATTGGATAATCCCTTTGAAAATGCTTGAGCATCAATGGTATATTACAAGCTGCCTGCCTGATTAGAGTAATTGCAGTGCTCATAAGCAAAATATTCACAATGCATCTTGGAAATGGATATACTGTATTGTTTGCTTGCACGCAGCCCTAATCGAAAGTGAGAAAAAGACCAAGAATACTTGCAAAATTTTGCAACTTAATGGATGTCATCATGTTGCTGTAGTAAATACCGATTATTGTATTTGTACGTATTTGATTATTTAAAACATAAATTCACGCAGTTCCAAAACTAGGTTTAGACTGGTAACGTTTATACCCAAGCACAGTTTTAAACCAGGCACAACTAAAAACTGTTGGTAGACGAACACTTGAGACTGCTGAATAAACTGGTCCCCTGGTTAAAGGAAATGCCTGATTCTTTATCTTTTCATCTCCCTGGTTTCCTTCTGCTCACCCTTCCCCTCCATCAAGGACATGTTACCTGTTGCCTAGTGTCAGATATGTTTCTCCTACAACTGAGACGATTCATTCTTTATCTCGTTAACTGTTAGCACAGGACCCCACAGGACCCCTCTAGCATGTTGGGACCACAGTTCTCACCTTGCAGGAGCCGTGTATGCATTAGCTCCGATCTCCTCTAGCATTAACTCAATGCAGCTGGCATCTGTCACAATAGAAACACCCTCCCTCATCCGTTTCTATAGATGATGTCAGCACAAGTGGTAATGCATGGTGTGTTAAATATCTTATAAGTTACTGTGTTAGCATTAGTGGTATGCGAGGAGGGGGTTGAAACTCTTGAAGCTCCCTTGGTAATTGTTCTGGAAAAAAAAGTCACGGAGAAGGAGAGAAGGAGAGAAAAGGGTTATGGATGCATAAATTTCTCTGCACAAACAGAGCGCAATCCAGTTCTGTATTTTTATTCTCTAAGTGGAGGTTCGAGATATAATTATACTGTGAAACGAGCCGATGTAGCTACACACTGCAGGACCAAAGACTTCCATCTGGGCAGGGGTGTGGGTACAAGAATATATGCTTGGGAGAGAAATTGAGAGTTTTGTGACAGACCAAAGATGTTGCAAAAACAATTATTCTTTTTTTAATGGAAATTTGTTGTCCTATAGATGCCTTTGCAAGAGGCAGATCTGTGAAAAGGTGCAATGGTCAATATCCTGCCAAAACTCCTGGATATGATGTCTAGTGCCCTTAGCTCAATTGATTTACCCTAATTTTTTTTCAGCTGTTCAAGAGATAAAGCGTGTCCTCGCTCACCACTTGTTAGCACTGTCCCTTTCCTGGAAATGGGGCCTCACTGGGGGGGACAAGGCAAACTCAAGATATAATTCGGAGGGGGGAGAATTGCATGAAACCCTAAATCTTAATAACTGCATACAGTTCTGGTATGGCAGTTATTACTGATCGAGGATTTTCTGCCACAATTTCTAGCCTTAGTTCTTAATAATCACCTATGTTAATGTGGTTATTAACTAAGGCTGATTTTTACCATACACACATTCTTCTTGTTAATATGTGTAACTCATGATGTTGTCTTACTCATCTGGTCTGGAAAGTTTTGTGGGTTATGAAAGCAAGGTAGATTAGGCAACTGTATGGTAAAACTCAAAATCCTGATGGTGGAGATTGCCAGCATTGTCCTGTGTATGAAACTACTGTCTGCTCTACACTTGTTGCAGGAATGGTCTCCACATCAGGTTACAAAAAGCCTGATGCCACTTATGACTTCTGTTCTCATTTTGCTCTGCCAGCAATGGATCAGGCACCTCGGAAGATCTGTTCTGGAAACTTGATGCCCTACAGACCTTCATTCGGGATTTGCACTGGCCTGAGGAGGAGTTTGGAAAACATTTAGAGCAACGCTTGAAGCTTATGGCGAGTGACATGATCGAGTCCTGCGTGAAAAGGTACATGCCCATACATGAACTAGTTGTGTTTCTCATAGAAGTTCACAGGATGCAACTTTTTTCCTGGCTTATTATCAATGAAGCCTTACTTCAACCATGATTTATTAGTGATGCCAGCTCACCTCTGTGCAGCACAGACGTGGTGGAAAGCCACCCTGTTGCTGTGAATTGTGCACTCTCCCAAACAAGCTCTTCTTTGTTGAGACTCTGGAGAGTGCATATTCCAAACAAGGCAATAAATCACCCATTCTTTCAAGCTTTATAGGCAGTTACTTATTTTTGGTGCTGCACATGAGGTCAGGTCTTTGTAAGTGCAGTTTAGTGTTGATGGGGTTGAGTGGTGAAGGCATAGTCCCAAGTAAGATCCATCACCCACCTAAAAACACAGATCCATGAAAAAAGCAAGCAAAAAATTGATCCCAAAAAGAGGATAGTGTGTAGCTTGGCACACAGGTTTCACATCTGCTGCCGATTGAGAAAAGCTGTTGTATCATCAGCCACGTTATAGGATATTCACCTGCAGATCTTCCAAAGCAGAGAGATTTCTAAAAAACTCTTAAACATACAGACCAGCTGTCATTTTGAAAGTAAAATGTTGAAGTTAAATTTCCAACCTTTCCACAGTAATTTATGGCCATTTGGCATCAAAGGTGATGTGGTAGGAGGAAGAAATGACCTTTGCATTGCAATGTGCAGAAATTAATAGACAAAGAGATGAACCAAAGGAAAAATGGGTGCCAAATATAGCTGGTACATTCTAATATTATCTGCAATGTGTGATGTGGCTGTTCTGTACCACAATCGCCTGGCCACTCCGCAAGTGTGAGCGTGGCATTTATTGTTCACACATTCCTTGCAGTCTGGATGTACGGCACCGTAGGAGAAGGCACATTCGGTCCCTGAGATGTAGGCAGGAGACTCACCCACTGGAAGGCAGACGGCTCAAGGCTCACTCTCTCACCATCCTGGAATAAACCCCCATGCATGTCAAGTGGAATGAGATGGTCATGATGTCTTTGGCATCGAGCAAGTCCCCCTTTATTGCAGCAGCTCATCTCTGCTCCTTTGGCTGGCACAAATGCTGAGCTTCAGTTGTCCTTCAGTTATCAGAACATCCTTTAGGAGCAAACCCAGTGCTGGGGCTCTGCTTTCTGCTCTGCCTCCAGCACCAAAACACTGATTTTCTCTGTTGTTTTATTTTTAATTGAAACCAAGGTACCATAGCTGCACCTGCAGTGCAGTTATAGCTGCAGTGACCTGTAGAAATCAGACCAGGTTAGCTCAGCTGAGATAACTGGGAAAAATAAGCAAGTTTACAGGTACATCAGAGGAAGGGCTTGCGTGCCTGAAAGCCAGGGTTTTTTTCCCAACTACTTCAACCTTTCTACAAATATGTTGCCCCTCTGTAAAAATCTGGCCTAGCTTGTAATGGTATGACTATATATAATGGTTCTGAGCATAAGTAAGTAGGAACATGCTCATCTCTGCGCGGAGATGGAAAATCCCAGTCGCTTTGGGTCCTTTCAGTAATTATCAAGATTCTAGTCCCCGAGTCCAGGCTAAATCTGGCACTGGTAATTAAATCAGTTCAAATGCCACTGCTGATGTAAACCAATATGCTGCCTTCCCTATTTATATCACCTGCAAACAGGGCCTGGCTAAGGTTTCTTGAGCAATTTCAGTTTGACACAACATTTTTCTTCGCGTCTGTCTCTGAACTGTTGAATACCATGGAGGAGCCACCCCGCCTTCCACGCTTGGTTGTATTTCGGTGCTGTCAGGAAAGCAGCCCTTGCAAGGAAGGCCTGTTTTGCTAATAGGTCCATGCAGGAGGACCTGTGTCCTAGCTCAGATCTGATCTGAGAAATGGGAGTTTCACGTTTGTAAATGAGTTTTCATTTGCATAACCCTTGGGGGATCATTCAAGATCAGTTATTCCTGAGCTGCAGCTGGTATTATTTGTTATTTCTAAATTGAAGCTCCTATGTTAATTTGTTGGCAGGTTCTGTCTGATGTGGTAATTGTTCAGTGTTAGATAAGATTAGTGAAGTACCTCTGGAATCTGCAGAGGGGCTCCAAAGAACGGGAAGGCAATGCCCACCTTACTGCAGAGTATTCTGCATGCTGGAGTTAACAAATGCCTTGGTATTTTAAAATAGGACATGGGATCAAATTCTGTTGTCCTTGGCCCAACAAAGCTCTCAGTGTAACACAGTTTGTAACTGCCAGGGATGTCAGACTTGAGCTCAGTGAAACCTCAGGAGAGCAGTGAGGTGCAGGCTTGTGCGATGCGTGTGTTTGTGTTCATACGTGCACGACTGTGCCCATGCACGTTTTGTTGTGGTGAATAGGTATGGCTCAGGGAAACCAGTTCTATGAATTTACGAGACAATTAGGAACTGTCAGCAAGAAAATAAAACCATATAGACCGAAAAATGCAGTGATGTGGATCCTTTCAGTCAAGTGATGAATGAGTTTCTGTAATTTGTAGTTGATATCATGAAGCAATAGGAGCTTCCTTTAATGCTTCAAGCTTCATCCTTGCTATTTGTCTGTGGTTATAAATCAGCTAATGCAATGAAATTATAGGTGTACATTGACACTGCTGTTTGTAGCACCATCACACTGTTTATCAAGCCTGAGAAAGTCTTAGCTTTTCTGAAACCACGGCACACTTTATAAATAGTGTGTATTCTGGGAAGTGTATTTCTATTTAAACTGGAAAATCATTTTTACTAAAAGCACATTTGTAACAATTGCATTATAACCCCCCCCCAGCAGCACGTGGCTTTCTGGTTTCTCAAACTCTTCTCAGTGTAGTTTCACATTATTGTTATTAGCTTTAGCACATTTAAAAGCAACTGAAACATCTTTTTCCACTTTTCTTAACAGAACCAGGATTGCATTTGAAGTAAAGCTGCAGAAAACCAGCCGATCGACAGATTTCCGAGTCCCTCAATCAATATGCACCATGTTTAATGTCATGGTGGATGCCAAAGCTCAGTCAACAAAGCTTTGCAGTATGGAAATGGGCCAAGAGGTAAAAATGCAGGTTCTTCCTTTCAGAGCTTTTAAAAGCAATGTCATGAAATTTCCTATATTCTGTTGTGCTAGTTTCAGAGACGTTCCATCAGTTGTGGATTTAGCCTTCCATATAGCGTGTGCAGATGAATATTCAGGGTTGCTCTCAAATAAATCTAATGAATATAAACATTTGCAATCTCTGTCACTTAGGAGTGGCTTTTTGCAAGGACTGTGGTATGCGTAAGGTATCTATTAAGCTTGGTTGGTGCATGATGACCATATATATTGAGTCATTAACTACACCTTGGATCCAGGTATCGGCAACACACTTTCTGTATATGACTATTTTCTGCAGACAAACATAAGGAAAACAAAAATGCCAAGTTGTTGCTTTGGTGCTTGTAAAGAAAAAAGAAAAAAAACATCAACCACCAAAATAAGTAACTTCCAAAAGTAGACTGAAATTCCAGCTGCTGTCACTTCCTTGAGTGTTGGCTAGAATCAGCACATTTGATGATCCTGGATTTCCAGGTTCTTAATGACTCGAATTTCCAAGCAACAAACCTGGTTTAATTAAGTGCTGATATTTTTTTTTCTTCTGAAGCCATAGTTGCATGTTGAAGTTCACTGATCTATGAGTTAGAAAGACATGGCAAACTGGGCTAGATTAAATGCCTCATAATGATCATTTTGCTACAGTGACTTCAAGCCAAATTAAATATTCATATACTAATCTAGAATAAATTCACAAATACTGTTTGGTTCTCCTGTCCTGCTGCTTGTGAGCATTTCCTAGATAAGTCTTTTCACTATGACTTCCCATGGTCAGGTTTCGTAGAGAATCATTGCAAGTCATTGGGGTTTTTTTGAGTTGTTTACATCCCCCTGTTCCTCTGAGAGCACTTACTCCAAAAGCCACTCGATGCAGCAGGGATTCTTGCCCTGATGTCAGTGGTGTTTGGATCAGACTCAGCTGTTCTTTTATTTTTCTTATACATGTTTCAGTTATGATATTTTATTTGTGACAGTCACCTTGTAAGAGAGGTTTCATATGCTCATCATCAGGGTCTTCTCTTGTCCTCCAGGTCATCTGAGGCAGGTCCTGAGTGGGCTTTTGTTGTGCAGACCTCACATAAACTTCTCTACCATTTTCTGTTCCATATTCATACCCATTTATCTCCCCAAATCCCTCAGCCTGCAGCTGCTGGAGCATCTGCCCCGGCAGTGCCCTGTCATCCAGGAAGGGCCGTGGTTGCGATGCTTCCCACTGCAAACCAGGATCAAACCCCATTGTACTTGCACAGTTCCTGTGGATGGGGATGTGTTGGAGATGAAGCAAACTCCAATATCATGACAGAGCAAGCTCATTGCATTCATGAAACTATCAGGTTAAGTATTCAGATGGCACGAGACAGATACTATCAGCTATGTCTGGATATAGTGTGACAGGCACTCGCTGCATCTTTCCATGCTGACTTGTGATGCTCTGTGCTTGCCACAGTTTCCTACAAATTCTGAGCATCAGTTGCAATGCACATTCGGCCTGAGTCAAACTGCAGGTGAGAAGGGAGCAGGCAGCAACGTGGTTGTTTTTCTGCTGGTCTCCGCCGCAGCAGGGACTAGATCTGCACATCTGCCTGTGCCACTTCAAGAAAATGTTGGGTATGGCAGCTCAGAGACAGCTTGACTCCTGTGGCAATCAGCAGTTGCTGGGGCATGAGGTTTTTAACAGATAGCTGAACTAATAGACCCGTAAAGCAGATGTAAATTATTGGTGCATAAGTTAGCATTTAAGGCTGCAGAATTTTATATACACTCCCTTTTTCCTTTCTTCCTTTCAATGAGTGTTCCTACCTCCCCCTCCTTTCACTTATGCCACTCCATATTTCAGCTACCTCCATCTCCTCTTCTTGAAGTTGTCTAAACCTGTTCGCTGAGATGGTCGTGCTAGGGGGGTAAAAGTTAAGGTATAGATCTATTATAGCCCAGAAGAGGAGGACAAAATGCTACTTCCAGTCCCCAGTGGAAATGAGGAGACAATCAGATAGACAGCAGAGGGATGAGAAACCAGATTTCAAGCCTGTGTCTTCCCTTGTAATTGAGGAAGTTGGGTCCATGCATTGCTCTGCAGCACAGCTTGGCCAGGGCCACCTGCAGCCCCACGGGGAGGGTTGGACAGGGAGGGACAGACAGACAGGACTCTCTGACAGGACCCTCCATCAGTGCTGCAGCTGCCACGTGGCTCCTGAAATACGTGGTCCCTTTGCAGGGGGACCACGTTCAAAAGCAGCAAAAAGGGCTCACGTTGCCCACCACAGTGTTCAGGAGGGGCATTTGCCCAGACCTAACTGGAGACGGCATTTTTATTGGAAACAAACCAGTGATTTTTCTGGTGGTCCAAGCTGTATGTGGGCAGAGACTCTCTCTGCACGTTATTTGACCTCACTCCTGCAGTTTCCCTCCCGCTGCAAAGGCCTCCTCTTTAAGACTACCTTCAGTTCCACTCACTTTAACAGACACTTGAATGCATTTTGCGAGTATTACCCTGTGAAACAAACACCCATCATTTCATTTCCATTTCCTTGTCTCTAAAGGCAGCTGTTAAAACATTTGGTAAACATACTTTACCATCTTAAATATTTATTTTTCCTCTGAATTTTTAATACATCTAAGGGGATAAATGTATGTATTAAATGTTTCTCAGTTGGTCTAGTATGTTTCTATTTAATATCTAAGGTCAGATGGTCCTTAGAGAAATACAACGTACACACAATCTGTTACATGACAAGGCAAGATACTCATCACATAAAGTCAAGTTGAATCATTGTAGTGCACTGATTATGGATTGTAATAATTGAGCTAATAGAAAGCTGCGATGAACTCAATCGAAAGGAGGGGCTACGCTGGGTAAAGCAAACCAGCTATGCGATCTTTAACCTTGACTGTTTGCATAAGAAATGTAAAAGGAGCTGTTAGAAGCATTGGTTTACGAGCCAGGCATCTGTGAAAGCAGCACCAAGCAGTTGCTTTCCAAACTGCTGCCTTTTCCTACCCTGTCCTGTCCAGGACTCGTCTTCCCGAGGTGGAGCTGGGGCTGCAGTGCAGGGTGCTCATTGCTGCAGCTGCCTGGGGCAGGACTCACAGCCTCACAGGCCCTATTCTGCATGGTCCTGGGCCCTGACGCTGGCTCTGAGTCTTCCCCAGGGAGTGTGACCACGATTGGAATAAGCCATCAGAGTCCTGCGACACTGCCTTGGTGCGTGCACAGGGTCCTCTCCTGCTCTCAGAGCTGTGGTTTTATTCCATCAAGGCTCTTTACTTGCTTTTGAAACAAGCTTCGAATTTAAAATGCATCGGTCAGTGCATTTCACAGTGTGTTGTTTTGCACGTAGCTAGCCATTTTTGAGTTAAAACTCATGACTTAACCAATGAAAGCGGTTAGCTAAATCCTTAGTTGTAAGGTCTTACACACATGCAGAAAATGCAGTTGCAGAAGAAAAATGTCACAGGGGAGACACCCCCAGTATATGCACAACCCAAATATATGCACAACCCCTTCTTCATCTCCCTCAGGAGGTCCTGGCTGTGTATGCTGAGGATGTCAGCAGCCCCTGCCCATACCTAGCTGTTACAGGTCCCCGTCACCCCACAGCTACATCTACAGCAGTGCTGGGAGTGCCCAGGTCAATCTGGGAGCCGTTAAGCATTAAAACTCTGCATTAAACAGATCAGTCATCACTATGAGTCCATAACAAAGCAGTACATGGAAATGGGAGCAGCAAATGCAAATACACTTGCTTGTTCATGTGTTTTTCCTCTGGGTGGTCCCAGCAGATCGCAGCCTGTGGCGTGGCAGTGCCAGCTTGTCCTCCTGCCTGGAGGAGGCTCTGAGTGGCCCCAGCCAGGACGTCGGCTGGGCTGTGCTGCACCACCTACCCCTGTCCTGCCTGCCCTGCCCTGCCCTGCCCCTGCAGCAGGGCTCACCCCTGGTACATCCATCCCTGGTGAAGGGTGTGCAGCTGCCCCAGTGCCCAGCCCTGCCCGTCGCCTTCCTCTTCAGACCGAAATAAAACAGTAAGAGGCTGTCAGCAGTTAGGTACAATCTGTTCCCTCCGTTTCACTGCCTGCAGATACCACTGGTATCAATTGATATTTCAGTGAAAGGAGGTTTTGATCACATTTCATTTCCCATTGCTTATTGTTTCTGTGCATGATGCTGCTGTTCTCATATGTCCCTTTTTTTTAAAGATTTTGGTTTATTTATTGTTTATCTTCATATGTTCTTTTTCCTGTCTTTTGCACTTTCCTCTTTATTTCTGTCCCAAATCATCTGAAAAGTTTGCTAAAGAGTGGGTAAGTGTGTCCTACTTTTATTTTCTTTTTTCCAAATTCCTGTATTAATATGTTACTGTTGTAGAAAAAAATCCCCAAACTGTAGAGCAGTTCAGAGACTACTGATTAGACACTGAGACCAACATCAAGCATTTGTAAAGCCCTCGCAGTCTTCCTTCCCAAAGTCTGATTAGTATTTAAAGCAGATTTGTCTCTTTCAATGTGATTTGATGTTAACATTTTAAAACAATATTAATGCCAAGTGGTAATGAATATAGTGACTAGCACCAGTGCTTGAAATGTTTGACTGAAAAATCACATGTTTTGTGTTGGAAAGCAGTCATAATCAGTATTTTCTCAGTCCATTGAAAATAAGAATATACTGTATGTTTTCACTAATTAAATCTTGTATTGGAAACAGGTCTTTTCTAAATTAGTAGAAGACTGTATTTTAGTACCTATTCTAGCCATATTGCAGCTGATTGCATCAGAGCTCCCAAGCTAAGCAAGGTTTGGCAAGTGCAGAAATTGGGTTGAAGACTCAGAAACACTGATGCGGTAGGCAGTGGTGGTGGTCAGCCCGTCCTGAGCTCGTGCCACGGGACCTGCTAACACCCAGGGCTCGGGGCTGCCCTGCCTGCTGGCTTTTGCATGGGACAGAAGGACTCTTCTTGGTTTGTTGGCTGGTTTTAAAATCTAGCTTATAGTCACTGAGCAAAGCATTGAAATGAGTAAATAATCTGAGCCATGTGTGTGCTGAACCAAGTGCGTAACACCAGTTCAAGTGCTTTGCTGCAATGGATGGGAAGTGTCCAGCATCATTCCCGGTGGTTCCACCCGCAGCAAGCTCCCCTGGAGCAGCAAATCCTCCTCGCTCCCCTGCCGAGGACTGGGTGGTTTGCGGTGCCCTAGGCAAGGGCTGCCTGTTTCCCTTGGGCAGCAGGTGCGTCTCATTGTCAGGTGCGACCCATGTGTGAAATTAGCAGAATAAAGCCCTCCGAACTGAAGCTAAGGGACTTCCGAGTCTCTAGGAGCACTGGGTGCTGGTGCTCACAGGGATGGCAAAGCCTCCCCTCCGTCGTCTACGTGTGGCTCCCGGAGCTGCGGGCACACAGAAGAGGGCAGGGTTTGCCCACGCTTTGCAAACCGATGTAAGATTCTCCTGAACTCAAGGTCTCTCCTACAAGTGTAAGTAATCACTGGTCAGTATAGTGGAGCACAGGGTAATAAGCTTCATAATTCTTTGGCTTAATACTGCATATTGTGGTTTACCAGGGGAAGAGGCTGACAACCGTAGAGCTCTTGCCATGATCAATGCTAATATTTTCCTTCCTCTCTCCTTTTATTTTTCTTTAGCACCAGTACCATTCAAAAATAGATGAACTAATTGAGGAAACCGTCAAAGAAATGATAACACTCCTAGTGGCAAAGGTAACCTTCGGCTTCAGGTGAAGTGATTCACTGTTAACATTACGTTTTTAATATGTGCATTTCCATTAAAATGTGACACATTAAGATGTTGAATTGGCTTCTTGTTTCTCACAGGCAAGATCATACATCTCCCAGTCCTTTCATGGTGACTCTTTGATGATTAGGAACTGCATGAGATGTAATACGCTGCTAGCAGGATTGCTATACTCGGCCAGAAGTGGTTTCAAGGAATGGGTGTTATGTTAATGGGGTAACACCCCATGGTCAGCATCACCCCACAGCACTGAGGGTAGATGCAGTCAGGAGGTGGCACTGCTAAATCCTGCTGCGTAGACGTTGGGGTGGCACGCAGAGGTGGTCACCGCTCCTACGCTTAAGGTTATGCGGACAAAATAGCTTGTCTTGTGCAAGATCACCATATGCTCTTCTAAGAAATTAATTTAGAGGTGACAGTAGTGGGAAATGCCTTCCAAAATGTCAGGTTTAATTGTTTGGAAATTGTTTTTCGTCAGTCGGCTCCTGTAGCTCAGCTGCCAGCATTTCCCTTGGGTTGTTGTGTAGGTCTCGTGGGCTGCGCTCACACAGAGGGGAATTGGTACACAGGGAGAAAGATGGTGGGGTGTGTTTTCCTCTAGTTTCAAACTTTCTGAGAACAAGTCATCCCTATTATACAGTGGAGACCTTTAAACATAATCCGTCAACATATGCCAGTTCAATTTTTCTGCAAGAATACCCAGCTAGCTGCCTACTTGACACTGCGTATTGGGAGCAAGAACCACCAGCTTCCCCGTCCGAGAGGCTGTGCTGGCTTCTCCGCATGCTGCAGCCACCTCCTGTCCTCAGCATCACCCATGTCACCGAGGGGTGATTCCCACTCAGGGAGAGGTGGATCATGTAGCACCCGAAAGGCAATGCTCTTTTCTCCCCACTCCCTGACCTGCTGTGCTCAGGGACAGGTCATCCGTTCCTTTGGCAGTGATGAGAACTCCACTGGCTACTTTGAAGCTGATGCTAACTTTTACACCTTTGTTCAATTATTTAGAATAATTACAGTGTTTTTTGTCTTCATAGTTTGTCACCATTTTGGAAGGAGTCTTGGCCAAGCTGTCTAGATACGATGAAGGAACTTTGTTTTCTTCTTTCCTGTCATTTACTGTAAGTAAAAACAATATTTTTCTTTCTTCTTTTCTTTTTTTCCTGAGTTGTAATCTCCTGCTCTCCCAGGACTAGATCAGCTACATAGTAATTCTGCCATTCTGTGATGTTTGAACACTGTAACCCCCATATGAATAGACAAGCAACCCGTATGCAGATACACAGTACCTAGAGACTCAAGGTACATAGGCCATCGTGTTGTAGCACACAGTAAAGCCATCTCCAGTCACCATTCAGGTTGGTGGAGTTTATTCTGTTGGGGATGCATATGAAGGTGGAAAAAAATCATTGCATGTGCATGCAATTTCCCTATCTAAAGAAGTTGCTTCGTTGGCACCTTGCATGGTGGGTGTGTTCCTCTCAGACTTCAGGCTGTAAGAGTGACCATCTTAAGTAGTAAAAAACAAAGTAAGGGAGATCTAGGGAATGCCTTTGTGTTTCTAAAAGAGAACAAGGTAAGGGACATGCCATGTGGTTACACAGCACAAGGTGCCTCTAGTGCTACATTTCTTCTTAACATTACGGAACCAATCCACAGCTCGTCACATTATGTATTTCCTAGAAAGGTATAGGATAAGTACACTATCTGTGCAAAATCGGCCTCAGGATTTAACAATCTGAGCTGTGTTCCAGGAAAGTGTTGTGACAGCTTCTTAGGACAAACACACAGCAGCTGATTTCCAAAAGTCTTCTGAGAATGCATGCCAGAAAGTTTACAAGAGTGTCTCTTCGCAAGCGCAGCTTCTTTTATCTCAGCTCACAGAGAGGTGCGCGTGTGTCTGGGCTTGCTTGGAAAGTTACATTAACATTTCCACCCACCGTCCCTGCTGCCTGCATGTGCAGCCTGTCCTGCGCTTGCTTGTTCACAGGAGCTGGGCAGGAGGCAGAAGACACTGCGCTGCAAGCTGGGAAGGCTTCACAAAATCTCATTCAGGAGTTGTCTTAGCTACTTACAGTTGTCTGCCGTTTGCTACTGTTGGGCTCTGAGTTTCAGGCAGTTTTGTAGGATTTGCTCGGAAACAGGGATGGCTGTAGGAAGGCTCACCAGCAAGGAACTCTGCCCATGGGCAGATGTGGGCACACAAAGTCTGGCAGCTTATCTGAACCACCACGAGGTTCAAACTACGCATTGTGACTTTTTAGGTGTGCTGGAGGCACTTTGTTCTTCAGAGAAGGAGGGGAAGGGAGAGTGTCTCACACTCTGCCCCAAAGTGCAGCTCTTCTCCAAGGATATCCCCTGAGTGGTTACAGCCCTGGGACTGTGCTCGTCCCTGCTTGAGGGGATGCAGGGGATGGCTTGCAGTGGATACCTTCCCTTGTTCCAGCACTGCGGAGGGTTAGGAGATGCTCGCGTGCCAGCAGCAGAGGATGTGGAGGCGGCAGCTTTCCAGGCATCGGAAGTACCAGCATCAGCCCGGGTAGACAGCGTAATGTGCAGCCCTTCCTTCTCTGTGATCCAAGCTCTTCCTTGGTTGATGCTGCACTGCTGCCACCATATCCTCCAGGTTACACTGCCGAGTGCTGCTCCCTTTGATTGCTGAGTGAACCTCCCGGCTGCATTTGGACTCTTGAGTGTCCAGGAGAACCCAGCACGGGGGTGCATGGGGTTCAAGCATCCTCACTCTGCTGGTCCTCGGTCACTTACTGACAGTTAAGTGCCCCAGCAGCAGAAAAAATGGCCCCACAGCCTTTGAAGCTGCCCCTATAGCTTCAGTTTCCTGAGTTTCCAGCCAGGAAGGAATGTGCATCCAAAGAGTTACTGTGTGCGGTGCATGCATGTCCCCAGGATGGTGCTGAGCCCTTGCCCCCAGTGAGGAGGCTGGGTGCGCTGCAGGGGAGCAGGATTGCTCCTTTCTGGGCAAGGGCCGTCTTGCTTTGGCCTGCTTGTTTGCTGGGAGCCACTGGGCAGCACCAGCTGCAAGAGGAGGCTGAGAAACAGCCCCAACCCCTTTGGCACTGGGCTTAGAAAGGCTCCCTTCGCTGCAGTAGTAATGTGACTTGCTGCGTTTAGTCTTTGCAATGATAAATAGAGAAACTCTCTCTCTTGTTACAGCATGCTTGCACCACCTCCCACGTTTTCCCTGTATGAACAAATACAACGAAGTGTGATGGTCCAAGCCGCTGAGCTCTAGAAAGCATTAGTCTCCCACCTCCTTCCACCAACTTATTTCGTCGCGTTTTTTCCAGGCGCTCCGCAAGTGACATATAATCAGGGGTCTTGTGACAGACAGTTTTATCACCTAGTGGGGTATCCTCATTTCCAATTCTTGCCTCGAAATTCAAGATAAAATTAATGCATCTGTTGTCCTAATAAATTCTCACTAGCCACTTCTCCTTGCAGAGCACTTTGAGAGGAAAACACTATTCTAAATTTGTCCAGACTTTTTTTTTTTTTTTCTGGTTCTGTTTGTTGCTACATTTAAGTGTGTCTCAGCAGCAGCAGCCCAGGCCCTGGCTGGGCATCTGCATGTGCAGATCCACTGAGTCACAGGATTGACAGCTGCTAAAATTCCCTTTAATCTGGATGGCCTCTGTAGGTGGAGAATTACACCTACAGCAATTAAAACTAAAGACTGTATTACCTGGGGGAGACAGAAGTAAAAGATCTTATTTTTGTTCTGTGCAAAATTTGTATGGTAAACTGAGACGTTTCATGGCAAAGTCACATAATTTGTGAAAAACGGCAGCCTAGCAAAAATCACACAACATCCGGCAGTTTGGAAATTTCACTAAATGTAGCCAAATCTGAGATTAAAGAAAAACAAGTAATTATTCTGATTAAAGGGGAGTGGGCAGGAGAAGAAGCTCAGATTTTTGTGGGTGGAGGGGGGAGATCGTTGGAATCCGACTGAGTTATTCTTGTCGCCTCTTGGCTTTGGAGAGAAGGTGGTTTGAGATGGTGATGCTAAGATCGACCTAAGAGTGCTAAATCCACATGCTCAGATTGCAGATTTCCTGGGGTGCCGCTGCATCAGGTCATACCCTGTGTGATACTGAAGATATGGGCACCTGGGACTGTGCAGCCTTGAGTGCAGATCCCAGCTTGGATTCTGCGGGCTGTCGAGCCGCGTCGTTTTTTGAGCTTTCCTCCTGGTTTAGATTTGCGGCTCAGAAAAAGAGCTTGTTTGGAGCTAGCTTGGGCAGCCCTGCCTTGCAGTGCTCCACGCCGGCATGGGTGTGCCGTGGCTGCCTGCTCCTCCGGAGCTGCAGCCGTTGGCCGGGCTCCAGCTGCCTTCTCGTGTGGAGGCTGGGGCTCCTCCGCTCCCCTTTGGCAGGAGCAAGGGATAGCGCTTCGCTACCTCCCAAGAAAGTTGTGAGGATAAATGCAGTGAAAGGGCGAGGTGTCCAGACAGCTGGCTGGAAACAGGGATACCTGGAGGAGAGATGAAAGTTCGCTCTTGGCTGGGAGCGAGGGCTTGGCCCTGATTTTGCTACCTCCTTCCTAAACTCATGTGCTGCGATGTGCCTTGTCCACCTCCATCCCCTCTGACAGCCAGAGCCCTGGTCTCATCACGGCGGCGGCGCTCAGTACCCTCCTCCTGCCCTTCCCTCCGTTCTTGCCCCCGGCTCGGCAGCCCGGGCGCTGCCAATGCTTGCAGCGTTCACCTCGGCAATTACCACCAGTCTGGTCTTTTGTATCGCCTCATTGTGCTTAATTATGCACCCCCCACACACACCATATGAGTGCTTCCACCCACTCTCACATTCTGTCTCACACATACATTCATTCTCTCATTCGGGACACATAATTTATTCATCCCAAGATGCAACTGTGTGCGTGTTATATTTAGGCTGTTTTAATGGTAGCTTTAGAAATATTTAAAAGCAGGTGAGCTTTTACACCCAAACAAAGATGGCCGGCAACACTTACCCTAATTAAAAGCAGAAGCGTTGTGGAAAATCCCAGCCGTACTCTTTCTAGACACGGTGCCTTATGCTAGAGTGGGAAAAAGGTCTCTCTGGCCAGCTGGGCACTGCTCAGTTGGAAAAGTTGGCCCTGACATTGGGGGCCAGCCCGCCTCCTGTGCCAGGCGATGTGCACCCTGCTGCATGGCAAACCAAAGACAAAGGAAATCTGGGGTCTTGCAGTCCCTGCCAGTTTACGAGGTCACCACAGAGTGCAGCATCCACCCTCTGATACTGTCCCTGAAATGGCATCTTTTAAAAAGGGTCAGAAGTCATAGGAAACAGAATCACAGAATCGCCTAGATAGGAAAAGATCTTTAAGATCATCAAGTCCAATCATTAACCTAACACTGACAAGTCCTCGACTAAACCATATCCCTAAGCAAAAGCAAATGTAACTGTTTGGAGTCTGGGAAGCAGAACAGCTTTGGTGCAGTTCTCTGTTGCATGGCCTGAGCACACTGCCCCAACGTGGTCCTCCAGCTCTTGCCAGCATCAGGACCAGCAAAGAAAGGGAGAAATGATTGCCCAGGCAAAGCCAGGGGGAGCACACTGCCTGTGAGTCTTTGGGCGGAGGACAAAATTAGGGTCCTTTGGGTGCTTCCCAGTGGCCACCCTGGTGCAGATGCCTGCTAACCCCACCGTGCCATTGTGCCCACGCTGCTGGGGGGCTCCCACCATTCCCAGGGTGCGGGTCCTGATGGAAGAGAAACAGACTGCCTTTGGAGACACATGGCACTGGGCAGGGAATGAGGCCTCCGAAGAAAATAATGATGTCTACTTACGAACCCCGTCTTCCCCCGCTTGCTGAAGTAGAAGAGGGAGAAGCACAACTCCCACACTATCATCTGTTGCTATTAGAGCTTTAACAGCAGTAAAGGTACCTCTCCAAAAAGACAACAACAAAAATACCTCCCTTGCCTATTCTTTTAGACAGGAAACATAGTTTTATATCACCCTTTTCCCCCTACTCAGCGTTATGTTGTCCCAAGTCTTGGCTGGAGAAGCTGTTACAGGTGTTTAAAGGAAAAGGAAAGACTTGAAAATGTACTGATTGTGTAAATTCTCTTCTTGTTCCTTTTACAGGTGAAGGCTGCTTCCAAATACGTGGATGTACCCGTAAGCACAATTTAAACAACTTCTGTCATAGTCATTTGCATTGTGCTTTGGTTTATGGCATGTGTAGCAACCCACATTATGCATTAACAGCCAAGACTGAACCATGGGCCTTCACACTTCTAACATTTGAACTGGAAAGAATATCTCCATGACGTTAATAATGAGCAGTTACCCTCTTATGGAGACCTACAAGGCTGTTTAGGCAATAATTTGCAGATGGTGTCAAAAAGGTACCATATTTATGCAATTGGCTTGAATCACATTTTGAAAAAAATGGGAGCAGTGCATTCTGTTAATTCTTCATTTGGACTTGTACAAATACAGTCTAATTTCCAAACAAAAAGGTCCAGACATGTTAGAACTGAGCCAACACACATCTAACACATTAGCTAATCTATTTTATTTTTGTTCTTCTAATTGTTGGTTTATTTTACTCTTTCAGAAAATGACTTTTTTATTACTTTGGGGAAATGGTGATGAGCTAGCAACATGTGTTTGCAAAATTGTTAATGAAAATAATTTTTTCCTTTTTTCTGTAATTGGTGTAGGAAAACTGTACATCGTCTCTTCTAATTAGACCTTGATTCATAAGGAAAAGAGCCCTTAACATTCTTAGACAGAGCACTTAACTTGCCAGAAATTTACATTTAAATTGAGTAGAAGCGTAATACATAATTGTTGGCTGGAATAAGGGGTTACTGGTAACACTTACAGGCAGCAAGATCCTGAGAAATTACAAGTGAAAAAAAAATAGATCTTAATATACCACACCAAATCCTGCATTCAGTTAGACTGGGCAGTGTAAGTCAAGAATAACTCAGTTGAGTTTGATGACCTGTATCTGTAATGTATGTGCATACATTTAATATGAATGCAGTTGCTCTGCATGCCCTCACATGAGAATGTGATAAATTTAGCAGATATCTTGGACCACATCATCTGCATTTGGTGTTTCCATCACTTTAGCCCAAAAGAAACCTTTTCAGCCAAACTGACAGATCTTTAGCCCAGCATGGGGAAGACAAGCTCTTGAACAGTGAGAGGTCATGCTTGGTTTAAAATGTCCTAGTGCAGAGATCAGTATCCTGTTGGCATGGAGTAGTAGAAACAAGATCTTGAGAGCACTGGAAAGAGAGACTCAGAATTCACTTCTAGCCCTAGAAAATGTGAGGATCCTTCAGCTAAATTCCTAGTTGTTTGAGTGCATCTTAAATATTTGGTCATCAGGAGTTGGAACACAGAACAGTTATTTTAAGTAACAATTAGGACAAAACATAGCCTTCTCTGAGGCCTCTACATTCCTGGAAAGTAAAGTACCTCCAGGGAAGTGGTCTCGGTAAAAGGCTGTATAACCCTTCCAAGCTTTTCCAAAAGCACTGTACCTGGGACACCCTTGGGAGGTTCACAGTATCACGGCTGTGTGGGAGAAGCAAGGCTCTGTTCCCATCCTTGGAGCCAGTTGGATGCTCCAGTTCTTTGCATAAGACAGAGCACAAATCATTGATCAGGTTTATTTTTGGCTGTTTCCCCACCCTCCTGTGGATACAAAGCCACATTACAACAGCTACCTTGAGAGCCCCAAATTTTTTTATGAAATCAACCACTAGCCCTGCACAGCTCCCAGCCCTGTGCAGGAGGATGCCCCGTCATCTGTGAGCCACTGCCTTTCCCAGGGGAGGAGAAAGACAAACCTGTCTGGCTAGAGGACGGAGGGGAAATCCTGGTGTTGAACAGAAAACTATCAGTTAAATCTAATTCCACAAATGCTGTTGCAATTGTCTGGGTACAAACCAATCCATTTAATGCCACCTTGAAATGGGCACAATTGGCGTGCTGAAAATTGCTTGAAAGTGTAACACTTGACTACTGCCACATTTGTGTTGTCCTCATTGTTTTTCAAATTAATACCTTGTCATTGTTGCAGTAGGTGTTAAGAAATGTTACTGGCTTCCCAAGGGCCAAACACTGGCCCTTTGCTTGATAATTGTTTGCTTTGTATTAAAAAACTCCCTTCCTACTGCTTTCCAAACTGTCCTCATTTTCACCCTGGAAATTACACAGATGTGTTAACTAACTTCAATTTACAGCGGCTGACAATCGTATCTTGCAGAGAAATGATACTCTGTGATCTGAAGTAAATCACAGTAATGGAAACTAATGACACTAGTTATTAACAAACTTACAATGTGCCATGGAAATCTAAGGTTTTTGTGGCAGGTCTTGTAATGACTCATGTTACAGTATTTTAATGGGTTTCCTTTGAGGTAAGTTTGGTTCCAATATATCAAGCAATGTGAACTCAAACAGGATTTTTTTAAGTATGTTCCCATCTACCTGCTTCAGTTCCCATTTTCTTTAAAGAAATGCAGTTGTTGCCAAACTCTTGCATGCTTGTAAGTGACTGTTTAAAATCAATTAAATTCTGCAGAGAGCCATGGAGATGTGACAGCACAGGGATTCTTCCTGCCATTTAACAGCAGCTTAAACATTCACATAGACATAAATTCCCTGACTTACCATTTACCCAGTTTATTCTTAAAAGCAGCAGTGAATTTGACATTAAGTCAGGGGTCTAAACAGAAAAAGGTGATTTTGGGATGCCTCCTGCAACACAAGCTGCTTACTACACATAGAAGAAGAACCAAGAGCCCAGCTCTGGATTTTAGTTTTTTACCTTCAGAAACCAGAGTGCTTGCATAGAAGAGATGACCCAAGAAGACAACAAATCCCCAGCCTGGTTTGCTGGGTCACTCATAGGTCCAAAGTTAATGAGGCAACTTCCTAGCATCGGTACGTTGAGGAAGAGCTTTATTACTCTAACTGGCTTCACTCTAGGTAAAAGAAGAGACAGAGCAAAGTGTCTTTGCATGACCTTGTGCTGCACACAGTATTTTGCTGAGCATGGGGCACAAAGCAGCAGGATTTTGTGTCCATCAGGTAAGGAAGGGGCAAACTGCTGGAGGACGGCAGAGGGTGGAGGAGAAGGAAAAGCAGCGATGAGGCTTCACAGAGGAGCTGCCCCTTGCACCACTATTCATCTTTCTCTCTTTCTCTCTTCTTCTCTCCCCCATGCAGAAGCCGGGGATGGATGTTGCTGATGCCTATGTGACATTTGTCCGCCACTCTCAGGATGTCCTGCGTGATAAGGTCAATGAGGAGATGTATATAGAAAGGTTATTTGATGTAAGTAAATGCCTTCTCCTCCTTGGACACCAAGCAGGAGAGACCCAAAATGTGACAAAATAAGACAGGAGGATAAGTCACATTTTGAGAAAATTTATTGGTTATAGCTTTAAAAAATAAATAAATCTTTCCTTTCTTTCTGACTAAGGCTCGTATCTGCTCTCTGCCTGCTTTAAATCTCTACTCTAATCTACTGTGTCTTGGTCTGTCTGTGCGTGGATTTTAAGAGAACAGCATCTTCTAAGAGAGCCCTTTACTATGTTTAAGCTTGTGGAAAATCTCTCTGTAACTGAACATCTTGGTCATTGTTCTCACTGTTAAAATTTGAGCCAGGTTTTTGGCAGATGCGTTTGCTAAGGGCCATCTCCTCTGCACATTTTGCACTGTGTTTTGCTGACAAGCACTCCAAAACTGACAGCAAATTAAGCATACTAAATTTTAATTTTAAAACCTAACCAAAACAGAGCTCATTAGGAATGAAGTTTCATATTCCAGGAGGACTGTCTTGTGGTGTCTGACACCAAAGGTAAAGTTGAGATGAGGTCTCCTTGATGAAGGTGGCATGGTAGGAACTGACCCAGATGCTCAGAGCTATTTTTCTGTTGCACAGGATAAATTCATTGGACTGTAAGAGAACAGTGACCTGTGATGCCCGTTTGTTTTGGATTTTGGATGCATGTTAACTGATATCTCTGTTTCTGTTGCTCTTGTTGTGTTATAGCCTTTCTGTCCTTGTAGCTGTTCTATAGCAAAGGTTTTCTGTTGACAGCCAGCCTGTAGCATTAGTGTTTCAGTCTCCTTTAGGGTATTTGTTCATATATCAGTTTCTGTTTGAAGCAGCTTCTGTTCCTACTTTCCTTCCTTTCATCTCTCAGCAGTGCCATTTCTCAGTCTCCCAGCTCTGGAACTCTAACAACCTTCCTCGCTTTCTTTACTTGCTCGTTTGCTTCCTCACTCTGCAGGGAAAGCTGCTTTTTCTCCCAACCAACCTCCTCCTCCACTCAATACCTCTCTTTCTGCGCATTACCTGTCCCTTAGAAACCTCTTCCTCCTTTACAGTTCCCACTCTATCTTTCCCCTGTACCTTATCGGATTAAAATGGAACTTATCTCTCATGTCAAATGTTTTATCACATTATATCAAGTGGCATGAATTAGAGTCAAATAATCTTACTGTGTACATCTACTAGCATGACCCATATCCACTGAGAATGCCTCATTCATGCACGGAGCACGGCAGTGCCTCCTCCGGGCGCTGCGCGTGCTTGCTCCGGGGAGAGTTTGCAGCGCAGAGCACCAGACGCAAATCACCCATCAAGCAGGCACAGGGAGAAAAAAAAAAAAAAAAAACAAAACATAAAACAAAAGACTGTCGCTTCCATCTGCAGCCGGCCTGCAAGTGCATTGCTCGTTTGTGTTGAAATTTATTCCATGAGCAGTTAAATTTCCAGAGCTCATCTGGACTGTTCTTTTCAATGCCCACACTGCCTTTTCCCTCATCCTTTCCCTATGATTCACAGTTGGTGTGTTTGTACCCTTTGGGCCATTATTTCCAATTTTCAAAAGGCTGTAACAAGCACAAATACTGATTTCCATTTGATCCACTCATACTTAGTTTTAGCAAGCTGTGTTTTAAACAAATTAACAGTTGACATGAAGAAAAAAAAAAAAAAGAGCAGCTACCTTGGTGGAAAGCAAAAAGTGCAAAACTTTTCTTTCCCTCCCTGCCTTCCTCAGGTCTCCCTGGTGCATGCAGAATAGAAGTATCAAGAGTAGGGTTTTTACGTTGCTCTGCCTGTTCTGACCCACTCCAACTGCAGGTGGGAGCTGGAGCATTCCCATTCCTATTCCCATTCCCCTTCCCATTCCTATGCCCCACACTGGTGGGGCAGCTTTGGGAGCCAGTGCTGCCTTTTTGCATGTCTCACATAGGTGAGTGTGCGCCCGCAATCAGGGCGAGCTGCAGGCCCTGGGTTTGCAAGGACAGAGAGGGACACACCAAGCCCTAGCCACCCAAAACCTGGAATTCTCTTTTGAGCAGGCATGCCAGGTTGCAGCTAAAGAAGTGACTTGCTCCTGAGGTCAGCTCTCAGCAAGGCTGAGGTGCTGCTGGCAGATCAGTAGCAGCAGGATTTATGAGTACATGGGGGTCATCTGGGCCCAAACCCCATTTACATCAGTGCTGTGTTCACCTACTTTTTGGTAAGGACAGGAGCAAATGCTTAACTCCGTTGTCACAAGCTCAGCCACAGCCCTGCAGCCCTTTGTCCCCCTCACCTAACACAGCGAAGCGGCACAACCATGGGGTCAGTAAGGTCCTTTGGTCTCTGCACCGATGGTAATATTTTCCAAGGACATTGTAGGTGCTAGATACCTTTTTAATAAGAAAGAGAAGAGCAATAATCAAAAAAGGTACTTAGGGTGCTGAATTAGACTTGGGCCTGACTTTGTTCCCGCTTCCCCCAGCCCAGCAGAGCAGCAATCCTTTTAGCTGCAGAGTTTCTCCAGGCAATGAGATTATTAACGCTTCCAAGGCCAGCTCCTCAGCTGGCTTAGTGCAACAATGCTGGCTTAACCCATCCAAAAGCTTCACCCAGTTTTAGGATGTTCTGTGGCAACACATGCAGCACTAGCAGGTAAACAGCTTAAATCTGCCTGCAGGCGGTTCCTCTGCTCTCAGTGGGATCACGTTTAGAGACATGCATGATATAGGGCTAAATCCCCTTTCTGTGCCGTTGTGAGTAGTGCAAGAGCAGAGGTGCAAGGTTGCCTATCGCAGATTCAGTGAGGTTTGCAGCTCTGGAAATATTCCGAATCTCCACATTTCTCCACAGTCCTGCCCAGCATTTCCGTTCATTTTTCTCCTTTGTTTGCTCCCGGGAGCTGGGGCTGCAGAATGTGTTAGGCCATCTCCCAGCAGAAGCTGGGTTAGTGCATCTTTTTTTTGGTATTTGCCATGATTTCTTAGCTCAGAAAGCATTTCTCTTCCACAGCATCGTGTGCCCTGCTCACACCTGCAGAACACGGCTATGCTCTTGGGGAGACACTGGTGTTTGCAGAAGATTATTGCAATATTTCTGTGTGGTCTGTGTGTTAATCCTCTTAATTCTGCAAATTAGTCAGGGTTTTTCCCCCCTCCCCCGAAACAGAGTCATCTTAATTTTAAAAATCTGTATTCTTGGGATCATTGAACGAACAGATTGATCGTGGAGTTCTGCTGGTAATCAAAACCTAACTAGCTTTTTGGCAGTGCTGTTTACTGCAGAGTAACATGACTTATTTACTTGGCCTGGCTCACTAATTTGATAACATTTAAAGCTAAAACACTGTAATAAGGCCCCTTGGTAGATAGCAGTGGTGACAGAAGAATTTCAGAATAGTATCGTATGCGTTCCCGTGCATGGCTGGGTGCTTTGGGGTTTAAAATGCCGTGATACTTTGCGGACAATGCAGAAGAATCCTGAACTCTGTGTAATGCCTGATAGAAAGTAAAATTTTTATCACTTTTTCCCCAGAAAGAGGGCAGAGTTGGCAAGGAGAATGTGACTGTTTATAGGAACAATGAGGCAGAGGCAGGCGGGTGTGTCTTAAACATGGGAAAATAGCTTCAGAGCAATCTTGAATCTTCAGACCAATCCTGCAAAATTCAGGTGCCCTGTGGCTGGGGACACGTAGAGTTTCATAGGATCAGAGTTTATACATCTGTAATTTTATGGGAAGACAGTGAGAGTTTTGCTTGTAAGGGTTGTGCCCTTTGGTGGAGTTATTTATATCTGTGTGTACGTGTGTATATCTTTACACACATCCTTAGATACTCACAGTATAGGTTTCAACCCGTCAGAACATATGTGATCCAGAAAGTCTATGATTGACTAGTAGATAGTGTGAATGCTAACCTTTCTTCCTCATAAATTGGTAAACACTGATGTAAAACATAGTGAGAATATTGCCTCCCCAGCACAGGCGAGTAGCACATACACAAAAGGCTACTGAACGTGGAGTGAGCTCCCCGAGATCCTGCAAATTCCAGCATCCTGATGCAGTCCCTAAATAGCGCAGATGGCATTTTTCTCTCTGATGATTAATTCAATATCTTACCAAAAAAAAACAAAAACATGGTTTTGATATGAGAGATCAAAACACCAAGAGAAGCCCCTAAGATTGCAAGGACCTAAAAAAAAAATTAATTTATTTTTTTCCTCCTTGTACTTCTTGAAGACACCAGCCTGAGTAGAAGATAAGGATTAAAACAGATGTGCTTAGTGCTAGTTCATCTGCTTAAATCTAGCAGTCTCTGAGATCAGTGATTAAAAAGCCATCTCTAACTTTGATGAAATCCACTGCAATGGTAATACTGTCTCTGATCGCTTTCTTATGGGCCTCATGTCTGCCTAAACCGGACATAGAAAACATTTCACTGGAGATGATACATGGATTATATGGGTCAATTATACACTTAATCTGCCTTCTGGGGATTAAATGTGCATAGATTGACCCTGCGTATTTGGCTTGTCCTTGGCAGTTATCAGATCAGGAAGGTTGCCTTTACCAAAAAGTCTGGTAAGAACTTAATCACGCAGTGATACAGCCCGCTGAGGTGGCAGCAGTCACCATGCTTTTTGCAGAAGGCAGTTTTACCACTTCACTGTCACTGTGTATGTTCGGCTTCCTCGAAGGTCTGTGTCACAGCCGGGATACCAGACGGAGTATTTTCTCCTGAAACGAGAAAGCAAGCCCGTTCATCTCTGCAAGACGGAGGCGTTTTCTTGTCTTGATGGCAGGGTGGGATCAGCGGGGTCCGGATGGGCATAGCGGGGAGGGCGATGGGGGAGACGAGGGCTGTGCTCTGCCCTGTGCTATCCGCGGTGCAGAGGGACAGTCCCTCCAGGTCCTCTCCCATCAGCAAAGGAGAAGCCATTGATCAACCATTAGATAGCCAGCATCTCCTTCCCACTGCCCCCAGGGAGGCAAAAGCCCTTGTCTGGGACTCCACCACCAGGTCTTGTCCCTCAGGCTCAGCCCAGCTGGGTTTTTTAGGAAGCCCCAGCAATATCCCAAGGCTGCTGTTGCAGCTGGTGGGTTTTCGTTTCCTTTCCCCAGGCTGGGTCCCAGCAGGACTGCCAGGCCTGAGGATGTGGCTCAGGACTGTCCTTGTATTTCCAAAGGTGGCTGCCCTCACTGGTAACTGACAGCTGAGTATCAGAGATATTGAGTAATAAGGATGCAGGGCACTGTGCGAGTCCCAGACTTCAGTAAAATCCTCAAACAAATTTCCAGAAACCTGACTGAGCACTTCTCACTGGTTTGCTGGAGCATCCACAGGCAGCTCAGAATATGTTTCAGTACCTACTGATTTGGAGCCTGGTAGCACACCTGAGTATACAGAAAAATTACAAAACGAAGATCGACAGCTAGATCTGTTAATTCAGCAAGCCCTCTGCAGACACTTAGGCATTAGCTTATTCTGAAAATGCAGGCTTTTGCCTTCAGCAGGGTTACCCACTTGAATTTTGGCAGCTCCTTCAAGGCGTGCTTGCAGGAGCATGGCATTTCTTGCTAGATTGTAAGCCTTGCACGGCACAATCAAATGCCAAAAGAAAGCCCTTCTCACCCTCCCTTCTCCTTCCCCTCCTCGAACCCAAAAGCCTGGTCGTGAGTCAGTGTAGCTACTCACTGTGAGTTGGAATTACTCACAGGAGGACGGGTTGCAGGATCAGGGGAAGAACGGATATCAGACTGTGCGCCGGGCTTCCATCTAATATCTGCTTGCAGCCGCACTCACCGCTTTCTCTTAGACAGACAACAACCTGTTTCCCTCCTACGCAGCTAGACTGCTCATTAGGGCACTAACTCTCTCCCACTCCCATCCTGATATGGCCTCCACTGAGCTATTTCTTCTGCCTTGTTTTTTGCATTTTTTTTTTCCTTCCCCACTCCCTCCAGCTTCCCAAGTGACTTGTGAAATGAAGACAATTAGGCAGATTTGATCCCGAGGAAGTGCAGCTTGCTTTTTTTCTCCCCGTGCATCTTTGGAGGAGCCAGAGCAGCACAGCTCTTGCTGCAGAGGCTGCCGCAGCCCTTGGCTGGCTCCGCAGGACTTGGACCCAGAGCTGGAGTCAGTCCCACTGCAGGGATCTTTGCTGGGGGAAAAAAAATTCTACTAAAAATTCTCCACCTACAGCCTCTTTTTCTTCCTGGATGCGCTCTCAGAGAGGGGAGAGGAGCTTAGGATGGACACCCACCTGGGACCCAACCCTCATCCTTTTAGACCCCCACGTGTGAGCTCCACACCTGCACTCATGTGTGGCCTCCCGCTTCTCCTGCACGCCTCTTTGCAAGGCTTCTTTCCTGAAGTGCTCATTTAAGTAGGCTCCATTTAATTTATTTTAGGGAGAGTCTTAATAAAATAAGTCCTAGATCTGTCACTGGATTTTATATGCTTGTAAGGGGTTGGGTTTTTTTCCCTCCTAAATGTCTTTATCAGAACAGCTTTTCGTGTTCCAGTAGACATTTGGTTGAAGACAGTTAATTTGATTTCTTTTCCAGAGGAGATTTTCCATTAATCATTCTAAGAAGGCAGACTGATTGCTCTGTTACGTTAAGGTCAGCGTAGGCTTGCTAACATCAGCCGCACAGTGCTTTTGAGCGTCAGAGATTTTTGGTTTAGGGCCAGCACTGAATGAAAGATTATTTATTTCCTGGTAGACGTAGTAGCCAAGGTAGGTTTTGGGGAAGAGGTGCCATCGTGCTGTATTGCAGGCAGCAAGGCATCCTTGATCCAGAGAGAGTCTTTTTCCAAGCAGCTTCTCTGCTCCCTGCCTGGGAGCTGCCTGTGCACATCTATAACTGCATCCGAGTCGCACAGTGTGCCCTGGGCTGAAGCTGCCTTCCCTCTTTGTTTAAGAGGCCTTAGCTAATTGAAGCTCCCATCTTGCAGGTTGTCAGGAAGGAGAGCCTGAAGGTGCTGGTGTTCCCCGTGAACCCCGACCTGGGCAGGTGCCAGCTGAGCCTGGGGGTGCGAGGAGCGTGGGAAGGGCCGGGATGTCCCTCTGGAGCACGCAGATGTGCGGGGCCAAGCCCCTCGCTGCCCGCAGCTTTGCTCCCTCCCTCCGGGCTGCGCAAAGGGCCTTTGCCCAAAGAAACTCGCAGTGCGCGCAGGGGTGAGCCAACAGCCCCTGCACGGACAATGGAGAATGGTCTGATTTCCAGCAGTGCCTCCAATCCCTCTTTTCCTTTTCTCCCCCTGCAATCCAGCCCCACACAATCGCTGCCATTGCCCACGCCAGCCAGCGGTGCGTGTGAGATTAGCCGTCCCAGGTCACTTCGTTTCTCTTGATCTGCGGCTCTTTCCTTTCCCGGTACTTCTTTAAACCTCGCCCTGGATGTATGATATCAGCATTCAAAAATGCTTAGCAGGACTCGGGCAGGGAGCGTGTTTTCTGCTGTGTGTAATCCTAGGGGTGATACTAGGGATGCTGCTTCTTCCGTGCCCACAAAACTCTCAGGAATGAGAAATCTGGGCAGCCTTTAGCTACTTTTTTTAAATTTGCAGGCTATAACAGAGCTAAAGTCTACCAAGTCCCACTTTGTGACAGCTTTCAATTAGTCCTAATTGCAAGTATAATTGAAGTCTTGCATAGCATGCATTACTGTATCGCATCTTACTGAGCAACTTCGTAGCCATCGCTGCCTTGCACTAACAGGAGGGCCCTGGAATCGGGACAGAAAGCAGCAGCACGCTGTGTGGATATTGTGTTTTACTAAGCTGCTTCTGATAGAAACTCAGATTTTAACACATCAATTTAATTTCATTGTTGAAAAATGGAAATAAGCAGAGAATATTTTAGAGGTTAAAGAAAGCATTTGAGAACTAGCATCCATACAGAAGTGGTTTTGTGTGTGTGCACCTTGATGGATTTTTTTTATGCATCAGCTCTTTCATTTAGGAAAACCAAGGTCTGCAAAATCCTGCAGAGCAGCAGGTTTCTTGGAGTTTTACTTGACAGTTCCCAGCAAATGCTGTTCACTTCGCCGAGCCATTTCTTACAGCCAAGGGAGAGAGAGCCCAGCACCCAGAGCCAACCTGACAATGTATCCAGGACCCGTTAAGTGCTCAGTCCCCTGCGTGCTGGTACAGGGGATGCTGCATGCCAGCACGCCCTGTAAAGGCAGGATCTTCCAGCTCAGGGATGTATGTAGCCAGGACAGGTTGCCTAAAAGGCAGAATTTTCCACAGGTGTATAATGAGGTGCCCAAAGATTGTGGCTGTCCTGTCTCAGAGGGAGAAGGAGGCACCTGCTGAGGCTCTGAGCCTGCAGACCTGCAGGAGCCTTCCTTCACTTGAGCATCAGGTGCCCCTGGTTTGAGGACATAGTGAATAAGAGAGAAGTCAATAAGTTAATAAGTGGACTGGGATCAGTCACCTTCCTTCCTGGATCACTAGGAGCATCAGCCACGACATCTGCCCATTGAGACAACATTACAGTAGTTCTTTCATTAAGATCCATCCCAGGGGCATTGGCATGTCCTGCCCTTCCTGCCCTCCCTGCCCTCACCTCTGCCAGGGATGGGACTATGTGACTTTTGCCTAGGCAGAGATTTTGGCATCTGGCTAGCAGGGTAGACCACCCTGTCATGCCACTTGGGAACACCTGAACAAGAACAAGCGGTTATATCCCCAGCAGCAGCGTTGTTCCTTGTCTGGTGACGGTGCAGTCCCATCTGCAGGTGCCTTTCTGACTGTGTACCTGCCATGGGAGAGCTTTGCTTGTGTGAGGAGAGCGCACGGATTGCCGGCAAAGCCACTGACGTGCGGAGTAAACAGACCGGCACCCACCGTGGCGTGTGGAGCTGCAGCTGCACAGTGTAGGTGTTAGCTGATTCTGTTTTGCGCTGAAAGCAGGGAGCGTTAGAGGTGATCTTCTTGGGCATGTTTATTTGCTGGGCATCTTAGCCCCGCTGACATGAAAGACTTTTGTTCCGACAAGGAATAAAAAATTATTTTGGTTTGCGAGTGGAGAGAAATTTGCAGCCAGGAGCAGGCAGGAGGAGTTGTGGCCCTTTGGCAAGCAGGGAATTTGTGCAGTCCCACCAGCAGACGCAGAAAATGTACCTACAAGGAGTCCCACGCCTCCCTCCCATTAACACCCGTGGCACCGACCTGCCGAGCCCCATCGGGTCCAACTTCAAGCCAATTAAGGGTGAAGCGCCAGCCTGAGCACACCCCATTGCCGAGATCCCCAAACAGTGGGTGATCGCAGGTACCATATGTACTGCAAAAAGCGTGCGGCACTTCAATGCGCCTGGGTCTGCGTTTCAGCCTTCATTCTGAATTCTCTTCCCTGTTTGAAGGCAGAGCTCTTACACGAGTCAAAGTTTTCTTGTGGTTTATTTTTGCGAAGGGAAGAGGGGGGAAAAACATAAAAGATAATGTAATTCGGTTATTCCATTTGCATCCTAGACAGATGATGAGTCGCTCTGGCTAGCAGCTTAACCCTATTATGCAACTCTGGGACCGTGACTTTATTAAATAATAATACAAATTATTTTAATATCGAGCCCCTTTGTAACTTCCTCAGATAGCTACGTTGCCAATGTGAATGAAATTTTATAGTTAAGGAATACAAAATAGAGTAAAAAGCATCCAGAAATCAGAGCACTGGGGGAGATGTTGAATACACTGCGTGTACTTGCAGTGATAGCATTATAGCAATATGAAAAATCCCAGGGAAAAAAGAGTACAGCTGTTTATTTCAGTAATCGCTCAGTGTGAGCGTGACCTGGGAGACTCCAGACAGGTTCATGAGGCTGTGATAGAATAAAGTAATAACATTTAAGAAAGAAAGGACCCTGAGATTTGGGGGGATTTTTGTTGAATTGTTACCGCTTTACTAGATCTGTAGAATTTAATGTAGAGTGTAAGAGGTTTCATTCAGAAAATGAGGGTCATGTTGCCGCTTCTGAGGGCTGCTTGCCCTGCCAAGGACGACTGGTGGAGTATTTGCTTGTACGGGCAAGGTGCAAGCGTAGAGGGCAGAGTTTGGCGACGAGTTCACATATCCCAAACACTTCCAATTTGTGTGCTCAGTTTCTGAACATACCAAGCCCAATACCCCGTGGAGAAGTTAACTTAGCACAATGCAATCTGTTACCAAAACTTAGGTTTCTTTTCTGAAAGAGAAGATACTTTCAAAAGTGCATGAGTCTGAGGGGGAATTACCTTTCTAATAGCAGACCAAGGGCTGCCTGCAGCCCTCGTGATGCTTTGCTGGCATGTGCTCCATATCTCTGCACCGAAAGACCTACTTTTGGTGTTGACTTTTGCTTACCTAACTAGAGTCTATGTACTTAAAGAATTATGTGCAATAGAAAAGCCACCTAATGATCGGACAGTTTTATTATCTGGTGTTCGGCAGCATAGCAGGACAATAACTATTTATTTAGTCTTTGCAGATAACGTTCTGTTATTTTCTAGTCTTTGGCAATAGCAAGAGAGCATCTGATATATACAATATTGGTGAGTATCCAATTGTTTGTGAACATCCCAAGTTTTGAAACATGGTTGTGAGAGCGGAATATAAGCTTAAGCTTGAAAGGCTAAAAAGCAGAAAGCCCCACACGTAAATGCTATTATGCACTTAATGAGGCAAGGTTTTAAAAAAAAATCAGCCACACAAGTTGGTTTTATCAAAGAAAATGTATAAATAACAACCAGTGATTCAAACTGCCTCACAAAGGGAAAAGCAGGGACGGGAAGCTAGCACTTCACTTGTGGCATTCAGATAATAGTATTTACTACACTAATCTTTTGGGCTTAGCAATTGACAATCAATATATTATTATCAACAAGCGTTAATGCAAACAAAAAGCTTCCACTTCTTTTTTAACTGTGTTCCACTAAGTCCCTTAAATTTAATTAAAACTGGACAGCTCTCTCTCTAGTACAAATTAGAGCTAAAATCATATTAAATATTTGTTCTATGGGAAAACAAAAGTGTCAGCTTGTGCTACCGGGTTTGGCTGCTTTTTTTCTTCTTCTTCTTTTTTTTCTTTTTTACACACAGAGGGGGAAAAAAAAAAAATACCAGCTACTCAAAGTTAAAATAAAGTCTCTCTCCCTCCCTCCCCGTCTCCCAAGACTACTGTCTATAACATGTTGTTCCTTATAGAAAGTGGGATATGGTGGCATTTGCTTGATTAACTTGCTCGACAAAAGTGACAGCTGCTGTGGGTGCATGTAGCTAAGCTGCACAGCGCAGTTCCGCCTTTGTACATCTGTCAGCAAAAAAGGAGGAATAAAGAGTGAAAAGAGACAAATTGGTCCCAAAAGGCAATCCATTCAACTCAGGAGGTTTGCTCTATTCAAGCACTCGCTGGGAATCTCAAGTGCTAGGTAGCTTATTCAATTTCATTCATTCTTTAGAATGAGCCCACAAGTGTTTAATTTCTTATTCTGTTGAATAAAAAATGAGAGCTTTTTTTTTTTATTAGAAGCATTAATTGTAAGACTAGCTGATCAATGCCTGTGATATTAACTCATTGCTTATTTTCTGGTTAGCTGTGTGCTCATAGATCCACAGCCACTAAACTTCATTTCTGTAACATGGGCCATGTCACACCAATTTCTTTGCTTCCAGGCGCAATACGCAGTCCTCTGAGTCTTGGTCCCTGCCAGGCTTGGAGGAATGGACCAAATCCTCGGCAGGTGTAAATCGAGAGTCCCTGGGTTATTATTTATGCCACCCGTGGCCACGGCTGTGACACAACCAAGCCAGATGCTCTTTGCCCGGGGGGCTGAGTCACTGACCCCACTGCAGGTTTGGCCCTTTGCACTGGAGAAGGAGGTTTTGTAGCTCAAAATGCTGATCTACCTTTGGATGGCTCTTCTGGTCCCCCAGCAAATGGCAGGGGAGAGGGAGCCCATAAGCAGAGCGCCATGGAATGATACCTGGTGCAGAGGATAGCTCTAGTGGAGTAGGGGGAAGAAAAGTTGATGAACACAGGGGATGGGGATTGCTGTGTGGGCAGGTCTCCACTTGCCATCCAGAAAATGTGTTTGCAGGGAAGAGATGTGCCTCTTCCTTCTTCATCATGTGGCAGAAAGTCCATTCCCATGTCCTCATTGCCACTGGAGACTAGAGCTCTGTGTGTGCCTGAGGGACATGGCTCTTCTCCCACCTCAGCTGTGCCACGTCCTCCTCCAGGGCCACCACCATGTCTTAACTCGAGTTTCAAACACACTTTATCATCCAAGGCCATGTACCTGCTCTTCCACCACTGCCATGGCTGTGCATCAGCCTGGAGGACAGCATGTCTTCTTCTGCAACAGGACAGAACCCATGTTTCCAAAACACAGCCTGAGAAATAGCCAGAGCTCAGCTCTGGAAGCCCAGCAGAGACCTCACTGGTGCTGGCTGGGAGCAGGGCAAGAGTAGCATCTTGTCTCACCACCTCTCTCATCAGCATCGAGCATCCTGGCTGAGCTGGCCTTCAGTGGAGGCTCTCAAACTGGGATCACATACACTGCCATGTATGTTCAGGCTTGCTGGGAACAGCTCTCGGGTTTTTTTTGAAAGAAAAGTGTTGGAAACTGCATTGGTCATGAGACTCTAATGCTTACTGTCTTTACCAAGTTTTGTAATTGCAATGACTGCCTGGGATCAACAGCAAAAGAAACAGTGAGAAAAGGTGGAGAGCACCGCTTTGGTGGCCACAGAAGATCGGAAGGACAAGAATGGTCCTCCACAACTGCTGTCAAGCAGCCTGGGCTTTGGGTTGCCGGCCTGTGGCCAGCTTCATATATACGAACCTGGCTCCATGTGTGCACAGGGCACGCCACGAGCAAACACAGGAGCACGGTCCCGTGGGCTGTCAGACTTCACCAGAAGAGCTCCTGCTCCCATTCACCGAGCAAGGCTTCACGCAGTGCTGGCAGCGCTGGCAGCAATCCCCACAAAGCACGGTCCTGAGGTGCTGTGGCTGCATCCCTACCTTCCCTGTGGAGACGACACCTGCCAAGGGGAGGTGGCTGCCGTGAATGCGTGTGACAACGCCGAATACCGAATGTGATCTCTGAGTCGCCCAGGATGGGGATGGACACGGCTCTGTCGGCTGTCACATACTGTCAGCAGTTGTAAATCAGCACAGCCCCGCCGTGCTTGCCACCAGCTGAGCTTCTGGCCCATTGGACATGGACGTAAACACCAGATACAAAGAGTTGGTAATTTTTTAATTCTTTTTTTTTTCCTGGCTGATCAAATTGCTTTGAGAGAGGTCTGTTACCTGACAGCAGGTTCAGTTTTCCTTTGGGAAATAAGACTCAAAGGCCATTCTTCTCTCCCTTCCCACCTCTGTGGTCCCCTCACTCCATGCTGACCGGCTTGGGGATGCTGCAGAGGCAGCCATCCAACATCCATCCCTGCACCTTTGAAACACCTTTAATTCAGGGGTTCATTTCAAAGCTGCCTTTCAGCATTTCAAAGCAAGTCCATGTCCCGGACAAAGAGAAGGAGCCAGCCGGTGTTCGGAGCCTCCTTGTGCAGTGTGTGTCACAGTTTTAAATAGATTTGCCCTGCTTGGATTGGTTCTGGTTGCAAAGCGAGTACTGAAATGAGAGGTCATAGGGGAGAGTTACTATGGTAATTGAGTAGTATCACCAGTAGTTTTGCTCTTATGAGCATTAAAGCATATAATAATAGACAAACAACAGTGGTTAAAGCAAGCAGGTAGGATTACTATGTTCTTTTGTCAGAAGTATATAATGTCTTGTAGTCAGTTTTAAAGACTTCTCAACCCCCAAATCCACCCAGCAGTCACCTGCTGAGTAATTTTGTATGCCTAATCTCTAGCCCTTAACTACAAGCTTTCTGCTAATTTGAGGCAAATGGGTATTTTTGACACTAAATAGGGCAGTAAAGAATCCCTGACCTAGAAAAACTCCATTCCAAGGCACTGAGAGCAGAAAAATATTCTTTCAGCATCCTTGTGAGACCTTTGGAATGACATAAAATAGCTTTGACTAAACTGTGCTGCAGCCTTCGATTAATGGTTTGCAGAAACTTGCTGAACATCCCTACTACAACTTCCCCCATAAAACTTGTCACTTCAGATTGCCATCAGCCACCACAACAATAATCATTTCATGCCTATTGCTAATTGCAAGCACAGCTGAGGCTCAGCGGGGTGCTCTTGCACAGTCCCAGGCCTTTATACCAGCCTCAATCTGTTGTATGGCACTTGTTCACACACAAAAAAACTACCAGTAAAGGCAGAAAGAGGCAGAGTCACAGGTTCCTTGTAATCCCTCTGCTACCCTGCTGACAACCCAGCCCTATAAGCATTCCTGGTTTTGTCCCACTCTTTACAAAAGCTGAAGTGACCTTAAGCTACTAGTATGTAAGCTTTTGAATGAAGAATACAGCTCCTTCAGGTGCCTTAAGAAGCAGTGTTGCATCTGGCTTACGAGATTCTGTTTGCAGCACCCCTGGGGTGAGCTGTGGCTTCCTGTAACATGTAAAATATAAGTGTGAACTCAAGGTTCATGGCAAGGAACAGGAGGTCATGCTTCCATTCAGCTCACACCAAAGAAGACGGGGGTTTGCAGATGTTCCTGGGTATGTGTAATGACACCACCTCCCGGAAAGTGCAGGAACCCAGCACAGGGCTTTTTTTTATATAAAATGTGCCACACTCAGTGTGTTACTTGCAGATTTATTCATATCAATTTTTGCAATTTATGTATTCAGAGATAAACTTGCTATTTCAGCAACGTATTGATCATGCTTTTGCATTAAAAAAAAAAAGCCAGGGAGAGGGGGAGTGATGAGGAAGCTTATTGCTCAAGCTGGTTGGGGTGTTGGTTGGGCAGCCGTGGAAGTCCATCCCTTGACATGCTTCAGCTCCTCTAATGCCTGTCCAGGAGCAGCCCAGCCAACCCACAGCCCACCTCATCTACCCAGTCTAGCACCCAGCAATTAGGGTCACTCCGAAAGACAGAGGGATTAGATTCCTGGCCATGCAAATACAGTGTCTACTTGCTGTTGCTGGCCTCTGATAGCACCCAAAGAGCGGCTGTTTGCATTTCTTTTGCTGTTAGCTAGGTCACACCACCAGCAGGTAGTGGGGGCCACGGCATACCTCCATGGGAGCCCTGGTCCCTTCCCTCCTGACACCCCAGTGGATTTGTGGCATCCACCAGGATGCATCCTCTACAGCCATTCCAGACTGAGTGTAGATTGTCCTCTGAATGATGGGCAGGGATGCCAGCTAGTATCAGTCATGTGTGTGTGCAGCAGTGAGTTATATGTGGAGTTGAGGTCCATGGTAGCATCAATGAGTTCTACTCATGCATTACAACCAGGTGTGAGGAGTTTTCAGAAAGTGTATTTCTACTAGATTGGTGTCCCCCTGCCACAGCTTAGATGATGCTGGGGCTCCAGAAATGTGTCTGAAATGTGTTGCAACCCTATGGTAAGGCCTCAAAGTTCGGTATTTGGGCTCTGCACCTTGTGTATGGGGACAAGCTGCAAGGCTGGGGCTGGAGCCCCACGGAAACCTGTGTCCCCAGCATGCACCCCACTGCCCTTCGGGAAATGGCAGACCCCGCCCTGGGGACAGCAAGGCAGCCAGTGTCACGACAGGACCACAGTGCTCTCTTTTGTCTGAAATGATCACATTTCTGTTTCAGAGCATTTGGCTTTGTTGTTGTTTTTTTAATAATATAATCATATGCAAATGTTATCTTCTTTGGTAGGTTAGTCATGAATCAGAGGGCTTGTGCGTCTTATAGCACATCAACACTAGTGATAGCTAAAGGGAACGTTTAATTTATGGGCTAACTTATTTTTATGAATATGCAGGGCTTAAATTCAGCAGTTGGTGTGTGCTCTATGAAGTGACGTGACGGTTTTGTGTATCAGGATCAATGAATTAGACTTTGTCTTTTCTCATAAAGCAGAAAGTCTGTGGAGTAACTTAGCTTTGCGAAAAAGAGCTCCTTTCATGCAGCCAAGCACTACGCCTGGCTGAGCCCTTGTCAGCCAGTGCTCAAGAGGAGAAGGGTGCATTTTGGGTTCTGTTTGGAGGAGTTTTCATCTCCCTAGAATCCAGCATGTTCAAGTGCCTACGAGAAACATAGCACCCACAGGCACCCAGGGCTCTCTTGGGATATCTGGGGATGCTCTGACCGATCAGAGTAGTCTGAGGGATTGGAAGGTATGAAGACTCACCAGACTATGTCCATTACACTGATCAGGCCTACGCCAGCTAACCAGGGTGCTTCACTCACAATTCAACCCCAATCTGACATCAGGACCTCAAGTGACAGCTAACAGTATCTGAGCGTGACTTCTGTTATGGAGAGAGCTCCTGCTTGCCTAACTCAATTAGTTTCATTCAAGCTCTTTGCTCTTGCCAGGTCTCTGTCCTAGAGATGAAGGGCCAGCAGGAATCTCTGCCACAAGTTGAAAGCATCGAGCAAGAGATCACCACATGCCATTTCTTTGGTGGTTCTTCCATCTCTTTATTTCTTCCATTTTACAAAGAAGTGGTGTAGAAATAGAAGTACAGGAACATCTTCGTTGAAGTGTGTGTGTGGGGGAGAACCCTTCCCCATGCAACATGACTTACCTCTTCTCTCTGCTCCTGGTGGAGGGTAGGCGCGGGTGCATTACCGTACAGTTCCGTAGTGTGTCAAGCCTACATTTATGTGATGCGGGGCTGGTTGGACTCATTTGTTTGCTTTGGTGAGCCTTGTGCCAGCTTGTGGCTGCTGCAGGACAGCGGTCCCTGCAGGCCCGATGCTGCCAGTTAAGCCCTACCCAGTGACTGCTTATGGTGTCGGAGCCTCACATCCAGCAGCACCATCCGCGCCCTGCTCACAGGCAGGCGCTGGCCCCTCAGCCAGTGTTGAAGGGTGGAGGGTGACAAGTCACCCATCTCAGTTCTGCAGTTACAGAATATTCTTTTGTCTTACTTACCTGCTGCGCTGGCAGCTCCAGCAACTAGAGGGAAGAGGGCACATTTCTGTGTGATAGACCCCAGCCCAAGGGTGCAGTGAAGGGAGCCCACAGTACCTGCCTTAGACTGGTGCAAGGTTTTAGGCCAGCTGGGAGGGAGCTGCATTTCAGACTAAACTGGATGGCGTTCCATCGGGATTTTTACGAACTGGTACAGTGCGGGGTTTTTTTAATCTTTAACTGGTTCCAGATTAATTGCATCTCATCTGCAGCACAGGTTTGGCTCTGTATGTGTGCTTAAGAAGGACTGCGAGAGCAGGGTGTGACTGTTCGTATGGAGGTGTGATGGGTTTCTGTATGCAGACCACTTTGTAGTCAAACGTTGTGCTGAGCTCCGTGGGGAGGGTTTGTGTTGCCCCTGCTTTTCCTTCTCTCGAGGGCTCGCTGCTCGTCTGTGTGGCGTCAGACGTGCAATGCCAGCCCTGCGTGAGCAGGGCGCTGATCCACAGCCCACCGGAGACTTCCTGCGCTGCAGGGCTGGCAGGCTGCTGCCACACAGCTGCAAGCCTTTTTCACAGACAAACAGCAAAATTTCAGCCCCAGGAGGGGCACTTCGAGTTCAGCAGCTTGAAAAGAAGTTCATTTCTTTGCTCCTTTTTCCATCTCTCATACTTGCGAGGGTGACACCCAAGCATTTTCCGCACAGCCTGGGCAGGTGCCTATCGGTGCTTGCACCAGCATCCTCACCTGCAGCCAAACCTTGCCCCACACGAGCCTCCCCTCCGCTCGCCATCAGGGAACCAGACTCGCCCCGTGGCTTGTTATGTTTGAGTTTCAAGACGGTAAGTAGCATGAGTGAGGATCTGACACACTTAAAGGCAGGATTGTGCTCTCACTGCTGGAGAGGAACGGGTTAAGAAAATGGACTGGGCCAAGCACACAAGCTGGCAAGTCCCATCAACACCAAAATCAGATGACGAAAACCTTGAGGTGTTGCTGGTGGCCGTTACCCCTCCTCATAAGTTTGTTAGTATTAAAATTTAAAAGCTGATGCATGAAAACTGTGTAAAAGAGGCTGCCTGTCTCGCCCCTAAGTCTGTGGTAGCCCATGAACAGGCTGGCTGGTGGGAAAGGTTGGTGCTGACCGTGCTGGGTGCAGCCCGTGCAACGGGGCGCAGCATGCAGCCCCAGCGTGCTTGCTGGAGAAGTCCTGTCTCTCTTGCAGCAATGGTACACCAGCTCGATGAATGTTGTCTGCACCTGGCTGACAGACCGCATGGACCTGCAGCTTCACATTTACCAACTGAAAACGCTCATTAGGATAGTAAAGGTAATCATCCGATGTGTTCTCAGTATTGTGCTGTTGGAAGCTGCGTGTCTGTGTGTGCCTGCATGTGTGTGGTGTGTTCCCTTAGGCAAACTGTCACCGGCAAGAAATTAAACCATTCATTAAATTCTTAAAGATTAAGATACTTGCGTGTATGGCATATACCAAAGGATAAACAGGACCTTGAGTTGCATATAGAGGCAAAATACAGGTGGGAAAATAAGAAAAAAGTAACTGCTTGCATGAAAAAAAAGGGAAACTCTCTTGCTATTTGACCCTACCTGCACAGTAAGTGCACCAAAATTAGCCTTTTGTGGACAAACACGTTGATCACACCAGTGAACTCCTGTGTTAAAATGGGTTAAGTCAAACCAAAAGTTTTTAACACTGTTTTACTAGAAATATTTAAGCCGAGGTGTGGCTTGTGATTATTGTCAGAATGCAAATGACAATTGTTCTCATAGTTAATTGAAGTTGTTTCTTTTACAATGGGTGCATATAATCAACTCTTAAGAGATCACAAAGGTGAGATAACATACCCTGAAAGTAACATTTTTTTCCTTGAGTGCACGTGTATGTGTGTGTGCGTGCCTTGGACTAATGATAATTATTTCAGTGTGAAATCACAGTGGTTTACATGAAATAATAAGATCACAGAAGGGGGTAAATATATTTTTGATCATTTTAGGTTCTATCTAATGCTTTTTGGTCTAGTATTTTATAATGTTTATGGTCTTGTGTGTAGTGAACACATTGAAGGCATGAATAAATTAAAACTGAAATGTATTAAATGTGCTTTTCATAACTGAAAACAACAGGCACAGACAAATTATTTCTACTTGTCAGCTAGCTGAGGAAAGCTTTCTTCCTTGTGCTTTATTTATACCAATATTACATTCAGAAGCAGCTACAACAAATCCAAGGACTTTCTGAAATAGCAGAACAGTAAATAGTTTCCACACAAGCACAGAGCAGAATTAAATGAACTACGAGGCCAGAGTTTTATCGCAGAGTCAAGAAGTTTTTAAACATAAATTCAGATGAGAGATGCTGGTTGTAATGACAAGGGAAATAGTGCTAGCCATGGAAATACAATTCCATTTTCAGAATTAGGTGAAGAAAGAGAGATTTAAGAAACGCATGCTGTGTGCTTATGTTTATACATCAACAATTTTCTCCAGTATCCTGGACTTAGTTTATTTAATCTCAATACTGTAGGTAGGGTTGTTTAATACAGAGCATTCCAGGAATATGTAATCACATCTGCGGTTATGGGTGATCAGCGTTCTGCTGCGTGAAGAAAAACAACTGACACTAGAGGCAGGGTGAATGCACCCAGAAGCAAGGGAAGGCGGCTGGAGCAGAGCCCTTAGCTTGTTGCTTCCGTGTCTTTTTAGACCCCAACGTACCATATGCAAAGCCCCCTGAGCAGCCCCCAGCACACCCCTGCTTTGAAGCCTGCATGCAGCCACACAGCCTGGCCACCCTGTGGGCCTTGCAAAGGCAGGGCTGGAGTCACAGACCTGTAATTTGGTGCCCAAGGCACCCTGAAGGGACCTCTGCCAAGGCCTCTGGGGCAATGCAAAACATCCCCAGGGCTGGGACTTCCTTGGCATCCCAGCCTCTTCCATGGGTGGCCCCAAACCCTGGGCACAGGGGCATGGGCTGACGCCTGCAGTGAAGCAGGGCAGCTGGTGTCAGCCCTGGCCTCTGTGCTGTCTCCTTCCTCTGTGCCTCTCCCCATTTTAGAAAACGTACCGAGATTTCCGATTGCAAGGCGTGCTGGACTCCACCTTAAACAGCAAAACCTACGAGACCATCCGGAACCGGCTGACAGTAGAGGAGGCCACGGCATCGGTCAGCGAAGGCGGAGGGCTCCAGGGGATCACCATGAAGGACAGTGATGAGGAAGATGAAGAGGACGACTAAGGAAGCTGGCCCGGAGGGCCGGCTGGGGGGTCGCCTGGTATCCGTGCATGTACCTCGTCTGTAACTCAGTTAGCCACATTAGGAATTTTTATGTCAGCTCTAAATGCCCATGAGAAGTTTACCAATACAAATGCCATGTTAGCTGTGTGGTAATAAGGTTATAGCACCTCTCTTTGATTCATCAGTTTCCTAATTTCATATCTATATGTTCATAAGCAATATGGAGCACCATTGTTTAATACTGTTAATGGAAAAACTACATAGAAAACATGCTAGGTGTGTCCCTGTTATAATTAAAGTTTAAACAATGCTTCATTAATGTACTGTATATACATTGATGGTAAATTGTTGTGAAGATGAGTGAATCAAGTCCTTTCATTTCTTTGTTTCTCTTCTGTGGATGCCAACTGCTTAAAATTAATAAAAAAACAGCTTTGTTTTTAAAAGAAGAACAAGGCAATTACAAATGATTTTTTTTTTGTTCTCTCTGTTCATTTAAAAACCAGAAAACAAACAAACCCAGACAGCCGTTTGAATCATTCTGCATCCTTGTTAATGTACCAGGCTCTTCCCTTCAATATGCAGTTAACTCCATAGAGGCTACATCCCAAAGGATTAGTCATTCTAATTGCCACACCAGATTAATCCTATCATTATGGATATTTCATGCCACATTACAACTCCAAAGCAGTTGTTTTATGTTGACATTTGCTCCTCTAAATGTTACATTTTTGTTCAAATTTCAAACAACAGTGTATGTACAAAGACAACTTTAATTACAATCTTAGACTATACAAATGTGTTTATAATAATATATTGAATATTTATTTCGGTAGATTGTAACCATAATTTACAATTCCTCTGTTTCACAATGGTTTTTATATATGTCATGTACATTGCATTTTGATCAGTAACTGCATGTCCATCAGTCCCTCCTCCAGAGCTTTTACTTTCTGTGTAAAATAGTGATCCATCTTGCTTTTTTTGCCTTATACAAGCCGACAGTTGTAAAAGTGTGAGAACTGTGGCTTCTCAATAAATAACTATTCAGATGTCCTAAGAATAAATTATGGAGTCTTTTTATGTCTGCCTTAGGAAAAAAAAAAAAAAATTACAAGCCGAGATGTAAGAGCCCCCACCTCTCAGAATAAAGGCATTTTCTTTTCTCATGGGTGTTTTTAGTTTATTAACTAAGAAGATGGTTTCCTGGTTTGCTCCCCAAGGTGAGGGTGGGACCAGACTGTCTATTCCTCAGGTACAAGAGCATTTCTGTTATCACCTCTGCAGTTGTTTCCACCACTGTTTGCACTCTATGTCCTATGATTTGTCTCTGGACATCTAATTGATGGTCAGCCCTGCTACAGACGCTGTTGTTGCATGGTCATCAGCCTTGCCCAACACCTACCTTCCACCAAAAGGCTTCAGTCTTTAACCTCTCTCAAAGCAGCCAATGGCAGCAGCCTGCAGAGCACTTAGAAACACATGGCACAGGACAAATCCCTAGCTGACATTAAAAAGCAAGCTGGATTGATGGAAAGCATGTTAGACTGGGAGTGTTCTGAGAGGTTTTTGCAGTCGCTCCCACCTAGCAGCCAATTCAAACCAAAAATTACTCCTGCTAGCCCAGGTTTCACTCATTTGAGAGGGAAGCATAAGAGCTGATGTTCTTCACCACACCCCCCCCCCCCCCCCACCCCAAGCACAGCAACCTGTTGCCACCCTGGGGAATGAGGACAAATGTTCACCACCCACAAAGAAAAGATGAGGACATGTTGGAAAACATCCTGGTTGGAGGAACCTGCCTGACATAATGAACCATTAAACTAAACCATCTTCCAGTGCACAAGAGTCATTAAACACTCCCTGAACATATGAGAGGAGGAAGGGACCTCTGGGAACAGCTTGTGAAGGGGTTATTGGGTCCCAAATGGGGCTGCGATGGTTATGGAGCCTGGAGTACATTCACCTGCAATGCTGGATTTCTGGGTCCCTTGCCTCAGTGGCAGAGTTTAGACCTGACTCTGGAGGTGCTCTGCAGCCTTAGCTGGATGGCCATACACAGTCAACACTCACCTACCCATGGTGACCTGCATACACCACTCCCCTTGGAACAGGGACATTAGTGGGGTCTTTATAAGTGGGTGGCAGGCATGCACATTTAGCCCCATATACATGCTGATAAAGTGCTTGATGCACTGGGATAGAGGCATTAGGAACCCTGACTGGAGCCCAGCAGACCACTTTGAGGTTTTGTCTTGTTCCATTTTGCTAGTAAAGGGAAGCATTTCCAGGAGAAGCCACCTGTGAGGACTTAGGCAGGAATGTGGCCACTGACACAGGAAGTTCTTCCCTCATACTCACCCTCCAACTTGGTCTTACAAATACTTGGTCCTAAATCCCCAGCGGAACTGAGAAAGCAGTTGAGGGTTTAAATACTAAGTCTGCCAAAACCAGTTCAGGTGCCTTTTGCAGGTCTGTCACTAGGACATATATTAAAAAGTCTGTATCTTAAGGCTCAGAGCCTTCAATCACATCCTGAAGCCCTCACAGCACTTGCCTGACAGAACAAGTCTCAGAAGACATTAAAGCAATGAACAAACTGCAAGCACCACCTGGTCCCTTCTTTCTAGGTGTTTTAAGACCCACTTGAGATCCATGTGCATACATGTGCTTGTGCCCTCTTCATTCCTTCAGCTGTCTCAAATATTTATACAAAGGGCAACAGCTTCAGGAAGAAGCACCAGGAAAGCCTTACCTGGGGTGGTCACCAGGCTGGTAGCAAAGAGCACTGGGAGAGCTCCAAATTTGTAGCTCTGCTCCCAGTCAGGCAGAGCGAGCTGGAGAAACAGCTTGATTCCGCTCTGGAAGTGGCTCCCTTTTTTATTTTTTTAACATGAAATATTTATTGGGTAAAAACACAGCCCACTTCCACCTGCCACCTTTCAAAACAGTGAGCCCTGCTCAGTTTTTTGAATGAAAGAGTGTGGGCGCAGCCTTCAGGAGATGATCCTTGGCTATGCATCACTAATACACATAGGTGTCTCCCTGAAGTGGCGGTGATGGACACCCTCGTCAGAGTTTCTGTCGTTAGCAATGACCTTATGACAGCTTATGACAGGTTTTTGGGTGGCCTCAAACCCCCATAAATCACTTCAGAGACTCTGTAACAACCCTGGGGATATGTCAGACTTGACCACACACTAAAAACAAGGAAGTGTCAGCCAGCTTACTTCTTTAAAGGAGTTTGGACCCAAATCATGAGCTTCAAATTAACATGGTTTGGTGTGAGCAGGGAGAAGAGCTCATGTACGAGCAATGCTACAAAGCAGGCTTTAACCTCCCACTCCAGAGCCTGGGGCCTCTGGTGGAGCAAAGGACCATGTTGTACCCTGATCCCCACTACCTGTAACCCTGCAAACAGCTATGGAGGTGCCAGCAGCCTGACCCTGTCCTACGTGGGTCCTGCACCACGAGCAGGAAGTGCCACCTTGGGTTAATCCTGCAGAAATGTTGAATCCAAAACAGTGTGCCTGAAAAATATAAATCGGCATATAGAGCCCTCCTGGACTATGCTTTGGACAGGACTCAAGCTTCCGCAGAGCAAAGCTACACCTTGGGCAGCATCTAAAAGGGCTTGCTGATGGATGGGAGCGCTCTGGCAAACCCAGCCAAGGAATGTGAAGGTCTGCTGCTGATTTTGCTTCAACTCATTGCTGCGACGGAATGAGCTCCAACAGTCAAAGGACTTTCTGCCAGTACAACTGCACCTAGATGAAGAATCTGCCAGTACAGTTATGTCAATCAGTTTTGGGGAAAGAGGAAAATTTCATTCTTCTGCCAGCAAAATTTTAAATGATAGATCAGGCCAAAACTTCTCTCATATTTACAGGGAAGTCCAGCGAAAATATCCTTTTTTTGACAGACTTACTTAAAGCATGTGGCATGGAGACTGAAAATGCTATCAACTATTTGACTGACAAGTGTCAGCAGCTGTTCATCCAATTTGTTTTATATTTCAGCAACTAACAGATTCTTTCCCCTCTGCTGTAATGCATGTCTCCTGGCCCATAGGCATCTTAGAAATTGCTTTTCTGTCTTTCTAGTGACCAAAACGTCAAAAATATTAGAAGACAATTTGTGTTCAGAAGCATGAACAGGCACTCAGCAAAGCAAAGATGATTTTGTCAATGTTCAGGCTGTGTGCTTTTTAAAAAAGTCATGGCAAACCTAAGGCAAAAATTACTTCTCTAAGCTTTAAAGGAAGAAGCTAAAGCAAACAAAGCACCCGATAAATCTGCACAGGTCAAACTATCAACTGCCAAGGGTAAAGGCAATAATCTCATGGCCAACCAAAAAGCAGCAGCGCCATATTTCAACATCTGCACTTTGCCCATGAAGTTCATGACTCTGCACTACTACCACCATCACCAATGTTTGTTCAAAAACCTGCTTCGTGGTAAGTCATGATTCAGCAGAGCCACCACCACATCAAGCTGAGCCCAGCTAGGAGAGTTCCTTAAGCCATTCACAAAACCCAGCCTTCTTCATCCTAGGTCTAGCAATGCATTCAGAACCTCTTTGATCCCTGACTGCATATAATTTCAGCTACAATTATTGCAGTTGCCACTCATTCTGAACTTGCCGGACTAACAAGTCTGCGTGACACCTCTCTCTGGTGAGCTGTATTCAGCGGTACTTCCTTTATTCAAGCGCATTTAGGCTTTTGAACTAAACCTGAAGTGATATTTTCCCCAGCCTTTCTAAAAGATAAATATTCAATTTCAAGTGTAAATCTGCATTTGTTGTAACTATGCAAAATATGGGAGAAAAAAAGTGCAGAGATTATATGCAATCTGCCAGCAGAGTTGTGTGCCATGAGGAAAATGCCTCACAGGTCAAAACAAAGAAAAACACTGAGCAACAAATTAGTTGCAGGCAGTAGCTAATATGGAGATCAAAAGATTAAAATCAACATGCAACGATGAAATCACTGGAATAATAGGAGCACTTAAGAAGATTAAGTCAATAACAGAGTCCAGTAGTACAAAAATAAGATTTTGATTATACTGTAAAATTTGATATTGGGAGAGCAAAAGCAATTACAACCACGACATGCTTCGCTCTCCCCGCTTTAGACCATCTTGGCTCATTTCCTATGCAAGGAATACAGTTGTTGAAATAAACAGAAATGTTATGACTCAAGTGCTCGATTCAAAAACAAACCAGGTGGTCAGATCAGACTGGGGACTGACAAGACGGGGTCTGTAAAACGAGGACTTGTTGCAGATCCCGGAGGATACGACAGCTGGGGGGGGGAACAAAGGCCACACCGTTTAGGACTGCTTTCGGCAGAGAGAGCTCCACAAGCAGCTGATCTCGGAGGGCTGTCCCAGGCTGTCAGATGGAGAGGAGAGGCATGCGCTGGAAGGGAGGAAGGAGGAGAGAAATAGCTCAAAAGCTTGAAGTGCACATGGTGGTGAACTCTGACAAGAGTAAAGGTTTTTTTCTATCCAGTTAAAACAGCAAAGATGGCAGGTTTGGTCCCATCTGGACCCTTACATAAGGGACAAAAACATGTCCCATAGCCATGTTCACCAGTGCTGGGGATCACCTAGTAGCACAGCCTAATGGAAATGAAAAGGATGACCTGCCAAGGGGCAGCTAATGCTCACCCCGACAGATCTACCCTTGGTGTGTAAGCAGAACGAGATGAGCTAGTCCCTCTGACCCACACTGGTCATGGCCATTGGACACCAGCTTCACCCATGGACTGTGGGGCCAAAGACCTATAGCTCCCTGGGGAGAAACAGTTACACCAGTGGTGTCCTCCTCACCCAAGAATTCCCAGAGCCCTTGGTGGATTCTTCAATGCTCTATATTTCATGAGGAAGAGCCTAAGCAGCACCTCTGCTCCCTAGAGCTGATGACTTGCCTGGGCTTTTCTCTAAATTGGTTTTTCAGCATCACTCGCTCCGCCCCACCCCCACCCCAAAATCACAAGCTAGGCTCATAATTAAATCAAATAAATAAATTATTGGCTATTTTTACAGAATTTGTGGGTGTTCTTGAACATTCAGGGAATACTTGGGTCGTGCATTGAAGTTTTCTCCTGCGATAACAAGGATTGGATTTTTAATTTGGGCTCTGATTGTTGAGGGGATTTTTAGTCGTTCCTCTAGATTATGTCTTCTGGGGTGAAATCAGCACTTTTCTTGTGCCCAAGAGGCACAGCAGCAATTTCACCAGTCAATCTGGAAGTCCTGCCAGGCTCTCTCCAACTTAGTCATCATGACCAGGGAGAGGGATGCTGCAGTCCAGCTGGTCCCACATGCCCGGGAGGAAGGCGGTCCTGTGCTGCCGTCCGCTGTCACCTCAGTACCTCACAGCCCATGGAGTCCTGCTCTGCAGCAGATGGGGACATCTGTGACAACAGTTCAAACAAGGGCAAATAAAAATCTCAAATAATGTAACATGTGGCATAGCCAGAAAGACTGGTCAACACTGAGTGGCGAGTGAGTTGCAAAAAGATGATGGAAAGATTGGCTTTGGAAAGATTCTTACTCTATTTTATTTTTTTCACTGAAAAAACAAGTCATGTTGAAAATGAGATGTTTTCCTATCTCATTAAGGGGAGAATAATTCAAAACACGTGGGGTTTGTCCCACTTTTTTTTTTGGCCATCCTTCTTTCAAGCAAAAAAGGGAAGGAATAGGAACACAAAACTGAAGTGGGCTTCTACCCATTTTCACTGCTTTTTGCTCCTTTTTTCTGAAACGTTTTCAGTAGGAAAGTGAGAACAAGGCCATCCCCCCATTATATTCTCCTTCTCTACTTCCTCCCACCTTTTCTCCTAAATAGAAAATAAGGGGAAAAAAACCCACAAAACCAGAAAAATTTAAAAGCTCCTACTCTTTCAAAACAAAAAAGTACAACATTTCAAAACATTAGGAAGGGACATCTCCCACTTTCAGCATTCAGAAATTAAACGCAGCATCGCTCCATTACTGCGACGTGAAGAATGACTATTTCCAACAATAAGGACGGAGAACAGCAGCTCACCCCTTCAACAGTTTCTTGCTTGCCTTTACTGCCAGGTTGACATCAGCTAGGATGTGGACTCCGTCAACTCCTCGGCTGCCTTCTGGGCCAGACCGGTCTCGCACCAGGAACTAGACTTCACCCATGATGTGTCTCTCCACTCCTCACAGGCAGGCAGGGTTTTTGGGGCATCAAGCCTGGCTGGGATCGAGCCGTTAGTTACCATTCCTGTTGACAGGCAAACTAGAATAGGCTCTGGCTCACTTTCTCCAAGCTGCGGAAGGAGGAATGAGCCGAGAAAAGAGTTCATTCAATTGCTTCTGTTTGGCAGCTCTGCAGGACTCTCCGCATATACAGAAAGAGATGTGGCAAGCAAGGAGTTGCCATTTTTAGAATTACATAAGCCAGTTTGATTGCCATCGAGGTACTCTGTGCAGCTCCTGCCACGGTGCCCTGCTGGTTGCTCTGCAATGAAGCTAGATTTCAAACAGCTTTAGGAGTAGGTCAGATACCAGCTCTTAAAATCAAACTCAGGTTTAAAATGTCAATGTAACCCCTAACGTTACTGAAAAAGTCAACCAGCACTGCTATGCAAGGACTCTGGACCAGTGTGCTTCCCAAATCCCACTAACTGCACTTGCTCTGGGATCTGTGCAGTGCTCCAAAACCTGGCTCCCAGCAGTCTTTCGTTATGCCAAAAAAAAACAAAACAAAACATAAAATAAATTAAAATTACCTGCCTACACATATGCAGTAATGTGTGCATAACTCAATGAAAGGGCTGAGAAAATAGTCTGGAGGGACTCAGTGCCTCTGCTCCAGCCAAGGTGGCCTCGCCATGCACTGCTCCTGCCCCATGCGCAGTCGTGGCAGACTGTGTTGGGTGACATGGCAGCAGGGTCACCCCACTGACACTAAGGGCTCTGCAGGATGAGAGGCCCTGTCCCTGAGGGGCTGAAGTGTTGGTACTGCCCCCATTACATGAGACAGCATCCTTTGAAAGGGGTAAGAGGAAGCAGTCAAGTGGGTAACAACCCCCGCTTCAACCCAGCCCCAAATTTGCTGTCCTGATCTCCCCATTCATTGCTTGCTAATTTGTCCAAAAAGTGTCTCTGATCGCTGCAAACTGAACTGCAGCCAAACACCTTGGGGCCATCCCTGGGCATAATCGCGCCCTGCACCAAGTCAGACCCAGACCCAAACCCGGCATCGCGGCCCAGCTTCCCAGCATCCCGGCCCAGCTTCCCGACCCTGGGCCCCTCCGTCGCACCTTGCGCCAGCCACAGAGCTACAAAGCCATATCAGAAGCTGTCTCCCCTCTCCCCAGCTCACAAAGGCACCCCCGCCCTATCTGTGTGGGCCGGTGGTGCGTCTGGTCGTCCATCACGTTCTGCTATTAAAACAAACAAACAAAAAAAGCATTTTAAAAAATACATGTAAAAAAGCAAAGCAGCACAGAAATCAAAAGCCACCATTTCGGAGAGATCGAAGCATAATGCTAATAACTTTCGGCAGCTTCCACTGTGGAGTTTAAGCAGCTGCCAAGTCAAATAACTAGGAGGATCCTAAGTTATCTTCCAGCCGACCAGAAACGCTCAGCGCCCGGTCCCCAGGCGGGGGCGGCCCGACGGGCGCAGGGAGCCGGGCCGGGCCTGCGCCACACGCCCGCCCGGGACCCCCTGGCCCCGTGGCTCTGGTTGTCGGGGGGCGAAAGGGAACCCCCCGCCGGCTTTCGATGCCAGCGGCCGGGGAGCGTTCGGAGCTGGGGCTGCCGGGCGCGCCTGGGACCGGCCGATGGGGAGAGGCGTCGGGGCAGCCCCGGGGCGAGCCCCGGAGGCTCCGCGCCGGGGTCTGGGGTCGGTCCCGGCCGGGCGGGCACCGCGGTCGTTTTCCTGGGGAGGGAACGGCGCAAAAACAACCGTACGAGTGAGCGATCGCGTCTGTGCTGGGAGAGGCTGTGCGGCGTGCGCCTTCCAGGGAAAACCCGCAAGCCACTTCTCCGCTCCGGACGTCGGGGCTGAAGGATTAAAGCCCCACGGGAGAGGCAGAAAGCGGCGCCGAGCCGGGACCCCACAGCCCGCCCGACGTGCAGCCGCTCCCGCCCCCCCGAAGCCGGGCCGGGCCACCTCGACCCCCCAAAAAGCCGCCAGCCCCGTTGCGCGCTGACGGCGCGGGCAGGGCGGCGTGGCTGGGGCCGCCGTCTCCCAGTCAGTCATTTGCAATCTGCTTGCCGGAACAGCAGAAGTCGAATCGATAGAGACAGCCTCCAGCTGTGCCTAAACCTGCGATTTCAATTAAAATACTGAGCTCCGGTGCCCGGGTCTTAGCTGGGATCCCCAAGCGCTGATGCACAAGGCGGGCGGTTCTGCGGCTCCTCGCCGGCCGGGGATGCGGCGGCACGGCACGGCCCGGCACAGCCCGGCCCGGGAGCCGGCTCCCGGCCCCGGGGTCCCCGCCGCGGCTCCTCGCCCCCCGGGGAGCCCCGAGGCCTGCGGGCCCCGCTGCCCCGAGCAGGGCGGTGGGTGCAGAGCGGCGGGCCCCTCGGCCGGCGAGGGAAGGAGGGGGAGAAGCCGGCCCGGAGCACAGCCCGGCAAGGACGAGGGCGGCGCGGGGAAGCTGGCAGCGAGCTCCCGGCCCCGGCTCCCCAGCCCTCTTTTATCCTGCCCGAAATCATCTCGTTTACAGAAAATATTTGTTTGCACTATTAGTTTGTACTGGAGTTAATTACTCAACGTGTGAGCGGGGAGTAATATGGATAAAAGCAGCCCCAGTGTTTATTGTGTGGGTGAGCTGTTGAGCGGTGCTTGAATAAACTGCAATTAGGGTTAGATAGAGATTAATTAACATGTGAGTGGCAAGGTGTAAAATAGTTCCCAACCCTCCACTCAGTATAATCTGCAGGCACGGAAAAGAAGTTTGTGGAGGCTAATTAAATACTTCGCTAAAGCCGGCGAGCCCCGGGAGCGAGCGGAGCCCCGCCGCTGCCTGCCCGCTGCCCGGCGGAGGTGCGGCCCGGGCGGGCGGCGCGGCTCGGCGGGGCTCGGCCCGGTTTCCCGGGGCTCGGCGGGGCTCGGCTCGGCTTCCCGGGGCTCGGCCGGGCTCTCCCGCAGCCCAGCCACCGGACGCGGCGTGTGCCGGTGGCTCTTCGCGGCCCCGTCCCACCCTCTCCCCGCAAAAGCGGGATGGTGTCCTCCCTCCCTTCCACGCTGACCCATCAGACCCAGGCGGGCAGGGCTGGGGGGACACCAACACCTGAAGCTCCAGACGGGGGGTACCCCCGTGTCCGCCTCCCCGAGGAGGGGTGTCCCCCCCCGGCCCCGAGAGCGGCCCGGGCAGCCCCGGGGCAGGGCTCTCCCCTCCGCCCGCCGGCAGCCCGGGGCGGTCGCCGCTTTCAAAGTTTGTTTCTGGAGCGTGTTGTGGTTCGCAGGTGAAAGAGCCTGTCTGCAAACAGCCGGCAGCGAGCTGCCCCGGCGGGGAGAGGAGGCGCGGCTTTGTCAGCGCCGCACAAAACCCCCGAATTCCTCCAAACTTTCTTAGGCGTGCTAGGGAGGCGGAAAAAAATTATATTTTATATATATATGTATATATATATACATATAGGGGCCTTTTCATTGCTTGCTTTACCTCTGGCCAGGCTCAATCTAAACCCT
>JAVSBS010027929.1:9913-21489 GCA_033124195.1 Coracias cyanogaster | reverse complement strand
AATTTGTAAACATGTTTTGTTTACAAGCCTCAAGGACAGAGTGTCCTCTGAGGGCCCTGAGTCACCTGAAGTCCCTCCAACCTCAGCCACACACAAAAATCCCGCACTCCCCGGCTTTGCTCGTGCAATTCCACACAACTATGTCCCTGTTCCCGTAGCATTCTCCCACAATTCCCCCTTTTTGCACGAGAAAAGCCTGTGTTGTTACGCGATCTAATCGTTTTTATAAACATCTCCGTAATATACTGAAAACAAGAACGATCAAAATAAGAATTATCAACCGTCTTAAACCCTCCACCAACAAGCTTCGCGACCACGGAGCTATATTTTCAAACAAATTCTTAAACCACTGATCAAACCAATTAGTTTCTATTTGAATTTTTGGGGTGCGTTCTTTCCTTGGCCCACGTTATCCAGAAGTTTTTGCGGTTGGTTAATTTTGGGAACGGCCTGCGCTGGCTTTGTCATTGCTGTTTCTATTCTTTCCACTACTCCTGCGACATGCAAAGAGTCAGTTACCACATTAATTGGTTCTTCACTCGTGTTCTAATGCCCAAATTACTGCCCAGAACTCCAACGTCTGCAGAGAATCACTCGCCCGTCCTGCCAAAACCTGATTCTTCCTTTCTTGTCCTTCCTTCCAAACTATCCCAGCCCTGTGTGTCGCTTTCCCTGCATCCGTAAAAACCGTCCCTGCTCCCTGGAGGCGACATTTTCTATGCTTTCCTCACTCAATCCATACTTGTTGTCCCATCCATAATAATATTGGTGCCTTAATGTGTCTTAACTATCCCTTCAAATCCTAACAAGCCCCTCTGCAACTCTTTGGAGTTTTGCAAACACCATTCCAAATCCTCCCTTTTAACCGGTAATGTGATCGAATCTGGTTCTTTTCCTGCTATCTCTGTAAATTTCTTCCTACCCTTCTGATCTACGAAACCCACAGTTTCTACTCGTTCTTCCAAGGTCTTTTTTGGTTGTAGCGACGTATAACTCCAATACTCCAACCTCCCCCTTGTTGTTTTTTGGCTGTGTGAAAGCACCCGTCACAGAAAGCATCAAATTAACGATTGTCAAGTCAACAGGCGATTCTGGCTCCCAACGAGTGGTAATTTTTTGTCCTATTTGTCGCAACACTTCGCATTGACGTGGTGACAATACAACTGCTTTTGCAGCATCAGTCCCAACTAGCAGCGCCCGCAAAGGTTGCAAGTCATCATTGGTAATTCCAATGAATTTAAGCCGCTGTAAATCTCCCGTTAACCTCTGGGCATCATGTAAAGTCTTTCTGTCAGCAGCAAGCTGTAGTTTTTGTGGGCTAATTTGGCCTTCCGTTATTAGCCATCCAAGGTACTTCCATGGTGATGTCCTTGGAATTTTTTTTCCGGCGCAATGCAAAGTCATCGCCATTTTAACGTCTCCGCAATCCGTTCGAGGTCCTGATCCGTTAACGGTTCTGAGCGGGCCAAAAGTTTATCAGCCGTGTAATGGTAAATTCCGGACGAAACAAATTTCCCTCGCACTGGTAATAGGGCCGGATCCACAGAAAGCTGACACACGGTTGGGTTATTTTTCATGCCCTGCGGTAACACTGTCCACTGATATCGTTTTGCAGGTTGTCCTCTATTAGTTGATGGTACGGTAAAAGCAAACCTCTCTGAATCTTCTGGATGTAACGGTATTGTAAAGAAGCAGTCTTTTAGGTCAATTACTGTTAAGTGCCAGTTCCTAGGCAACATGGAAGGAGATGGTAATCCTGGTTGTAGCGCTCCCATGTCCTGCATAGTCTCATTAATTGCTCTCAAATCATGTAATAATCGAAATTTTCCTGACTTCTTGGGAATTACAAAAATAGGGGTGTTCCATGGGCTTGTAGAAGGTATTATATGTCCCTCATCCAATTGTTCTTGCACTAGCACATGTGCTTGTTGCTCTAACTTTTGATTTTTCAAGATCTTCTTTGTATTCTTTCTTCAGTTGTTTTACAATCTTTTTGCTGTAACTTGACTTCTTCACTTTAAAAACTTCTTCCGTTTCCTCCTCCTCGTCCTGCAAGCTGAGCAGGCGGGCCCGCGGCACCTCTTTGTTCTCCCGCGGCCGCTTCTTCGCCTTGGGGCGGCCGGCCCCTGGCAGCCCCTTGCCCTGCTGCTGCGGCGGCGGCGGCGGCGGGGGTGCGGCAGAAGGGCGGGCGCCGGCAGAGCCCCCAGGCCTGCCCGGTCGCCTCCCATCAAGCCCAGCCCCAAGCCGAGAGCCGCGCCGTAGCCCGCGGGGCTGCCGGGCAGGGCGAGGAGCAGGCAGCCAGGGGGCAGCGGCAGGAGCCCTGGGCTCGCCGCCAGCGCCATGGAGGCCTCGCCGGGCCCTTCCCCCAGCGCTCCGGCCGCCGGCGCCGGCTCCTGCGGCGGCTCCTCGTCGCGCTCCTCGTCCTCCTCCTCCGAGTCGTTCCGCTTCCGCACGTTCACCCTCCGCGCCTTGCGGAACATCCCGCCGGGCACCGACCCCCTGCGCCGCGCCGACCCGGCACCGCCCGCTCCCGCCACCCCGCGCCGCGGCCCAGGCCCGGCTCCCCGAGCATGATCCCGGCCGCGCCGCCCGCCACAGCGCCCCCTACCGCCCGCCGCCCGCTGCCGCCCGCCCGCCAACGGCCAGCGGCCGCCCGACCATAGAGAGGTGGCGGGGACGGAGGGTAGAGCGTGCTCGGGGGAGAACGTAGAGACGCGGGGCTAGAGCGGCCCGCCGCGCCGCCAGGCCACACCCCCCCTTTCGTCCCTTGCCCAGCGGCCGCCGCTGCCGCCATCTTGTGCCGAGAAAGCGGCGGGAGCTCGGCGCGGGCCGTCACGTGGCCGCGCAGCGCGCGGAGCCGGTGCAAGCGCGCCATTTGGGAAGCGGGGCGGGGGGGGTGTCGTGGCCGGCGTCCCCCCGGGGCGAGGAGGCGACGCCGAGACTCGGCCTCCCCGTCCCCGCCACTGTGGGCTTGTTTTCCACAGCCAGCCTGGGGGCGGCTGCGGCAGCGGGCACCCGGAGAGGGTGCAAGTGTTGTGTCGAAAGCGGGGTCACGAGTACCCACGTATATATCGCGAGCAGCCGCGTATATCACGAGTACCCATGTATGTGACGAGTACCCCCGTATGTCACGAGTACCCCTGTATATCACGAGTAGCCACGCAGCGCCCAGCCCCTGTTATCTCTTGGCCGGGCAGGGTGCCCAGCTCCTGCAGGGCTCGCTCCCCAGCTCTGGACGGCCTCTGCCTGAAGGTGCCAGCGCTCCCTGAGGAAATCATGGCTTCTGGCTCGGAGGGGGAGATAATGGGGTGGTCACTTCGCTAGAGCTAAATAGTAGCGTCTTTCACTGCTCTTTGGGGTTCGGTTTCATCCAGGCAGGGGACATCCTCCAAAGTCAGTCGAGCCAGCCTCAGTGGCCACTAGAAGAAAAACTGGGTTTGGTGACAGATGCTGAAAGATCACTGGCCTTTTTAAAGACAGGGTCTTCAAGTACAAGTGTTGGGAACTGGAGGGACCTTCTTTCAGGCTTCCCATCATATCAGGAGGGCCAGGCTTCTCTGCAGCTTCTCTTTGCCAGCCACCTTGGGAGTCTGCCCAGGAGGGGATGCAGGGGCCTGGCTGGCCCCCCTGCTGCCTCCCTGCACAGCAACATTTCTGTACAAAGCACTGCATTACTTTCATGCTGTCTCCGTCTGTATTTGCTTCCCAAAATCACACCACAATTACTAGTGGGAAGGAAAACTGTAAGTTTACAGCTCCTACCTCAAATTTTTCCAATACAAAAAAATCGCTTCAGTTTCCATTGATTGGCATATCCAGTAATCATGCATCAAGGTTAAAGACTGGCAAACACATACAAATTTAATCTGATACACAGAGAACGAAACCATTGTGTATACAGATATCAACTGCTATAAATACGTGATGAAATACCATGGGATCTCGAGTATGGTTAAGTGTGAATATTTTACAGTAGGAATTAAAACACTCAGAACATCACATAATTACTTCTGCAGAGTCATGCTTAATGTATTGCTGTGTATAATTTGCATGTAGGTAAAAGAAACCTCCACCAACAGAACTCATCAACGTATGTCATATATGTTTTGTATGCATTGCTCTAAAGAAATTCTGCAAGCTTCTAAGGCAGTACTTTCCTATGGCAAATCCATGTAAAATTGAAGTAGTGAGAATTGGGTTCATGGTATCTGCTGGAGAAGAACAGAAGAGTTGAAAAGACCACTGCAATATTGGTGCTGTGGATTTCTGCTGCGCATGTAATTGAGAGGAGGACTTTTTCCTGATTCCAGGAAAATCTCTGCGGTGCTTACTTGGGCACAGGAATAAAAGGTCTTTTACATCAGCCTTACTGAGAACACTACAGTGACAGACGTAACTGAATCTGTAATCTGCAGTGTTAGAAAGCCCATGGATTTGTTAAGAACATGGTTTCTTCCCAACAAGGCCAGAATACATAGAGAATACATACAGTAACAGCAGTTACTGCTGCATGTGTGAATTCTGAAGAGTAACAGCTGCCAACCACTGCTGTCATGGTAATGTGGACGTACTGTGTTATTCAGCCCTTTTTTTTGACTAGAGGGCAGCAGAGCCTCAGTTAGTGAATTCACTGAGGCTCATTTAGGTTCGATTTTCCTAGATTTGAAGGAGAGGGTTGGTAATGTGTAGAAATCAATATATTTGTGTGTGCCATCTCTATTTTTTTTTTTCTTACAACACTATCCTGGGCAGGATTAGCAACTAGCCACTGTATGAAGGCAAGGTTAATACTCTTGCACAGACGGCTGGAGCATGGGATTCCTGGGAAAACAATATCAATTATTTGTCTGTCTATAATACATTCCAGGCATGTCAACGTGCTCAGAACAGCCCTGCTTCCCACTCTTCCTACCTCTCTGCCAATCTCTGTCAGCCCAGCTCTGGCTCCTAACTGTTTTGTAACCTGTGACACAGTCATGAGAGGTATCGCTAGAAATATTTGGGATTTGGGGAGAAGGCTTACAGGTTGTTGCCATGGTGCTGACAAATGAAACAACGTCTTTACAACAGCTGATTTAATAGTTCTCTGGTTGAGCTAAATCGAGTTCAACCCCCAGCCTTTAAACACGCGTGCACTTAAATCTGTTAATTTACAATTGCAAATAGGCCCCATTAATTCAATAGTTATCGCATTATTGACTTCATCAGGAAAACTCACAGTAATGGAAGATGTGCATCTGTTTAAGTATTCTGAAAAACTAAGTTTTGCTTTCTAGCAAAACTGATTCATCAATGATTACAGTTGTAGAAAACAGTCTTTCTTTAAAGTTATTGAAGCAAATTCATTGATACCTCAGGATCTTGATAGCTGTTCCCCTCAGTACACAAATATTTCATCCTAATTTCATGTAATACTTTGCTGGCAATGCAACACTGTTAGGCTTGCTGTTCCAAAGCCTTTATTGTACTATACAGATGGATCCTGGCCTTAATTGTATCTCACAGAATGCAAATCCTGCAGACATGGGCAAGGAGCAGACTTTGAGCTATATAGATAGTCTTGACATATGTTTTTTAGAGGATGGCAATCTTTCTCCCACAGTGCATCTGAAAATTGTTGCTACATGTCTGCCAGATGCCTTGCCTCCCTTATCAGAAGAAAGTCGTTGGATGGGGTATTTCTGCTCTCTCGTAGGGGAGAACATGAGCAGAGCTTGCCATTGCCACAAAAGATTAAGTCAAGTCCCCTGCATTTGGGGAAATTGCAGGTGTCTGCACACCCAACGTGCAAGAGATAGACCTTTCCCTGGGGAAAACACCTTTGTTAGCATGGTGTCTCACCTGTCAGGTGGCCTCTGGCCTCTTGCCTAGTGCTTTCCCATGATGTGTGCCATGGCTTCCTTGTCATCTCCCAAACACACTGTGACCACCTCACATCCCTTGAACTTGACAGCAGCAGTGGACTACATTGACAAGGCCACAGCCAGTAGATGGAGGGAAGGGATTATTCCTCCTGTACCAGCATTTACTAGACTGCATAGGGAGTACTCCATGCAGTTTTGGTCCCCCGCAGTGCAAGAAGGATATGGATCAGCTGAAGTGGTCTAGTGGTGAGCCACCAAGATAGTCCAGGGCTGATGCATGTGACTGTGAGAGATGTCAGGGAACCGGGCTTGCTCAGCATGGAGAAGGGAAGGCTGGGGGTTAATACATGGAAACAAGTTTCCCAGCGAGGACAGGCAGGCAGTGGAGCAGGTTGCCCAATGAAGTTGTGCAGGCTCAGTCCTTAGGGGTTTTCAGGACCTGACTGCAGAAAATCCTGAGCTGTCTGGTCTGATCCCAGAGGTGACCCTGCTTGGGGCAGGGGGTCGGACTGGAGAGCTCTCAAGCTGCTGTCTAGCCCTCGTGACTCTCTGTGAGGCTTAGGTTCTTCTACAACGGAAGGTTGTGTCATCTGTCTGAGGCACAACCTTAAAACAAAATTTCTCTGCAGATTTGCATTTTTAGCTTGTAATATATAAAAATAATTTGTACCGATGCTTTCTGAAACAGTCATTTTATATTTTCTTTGTTCTTTAAGAAAATGTTTACTGAATTAGTCTGAATCTGTCTCACTTTAAACACCTCCTTGTAGAGTGCTATTACAGTCAGAACCATCCATCCCATAATAGCTCCTCCTGGCCAAACCAAACAGACTTAAAAGAAGGCCCATCTCTCTCTTACCTGTTTGCCATGTCTCTGACTACTGAGTATGCTAAATAACTCAGTAGATGAATGTTACAACATAGCTCTTGTTATCTGAGGTTGAGGAAACATCAGAGTACAGCAGGCTGGAAAAGTGCTCCGTGATACTGGAGACATTTTCCACGCTATATGACTTCAGCAAAGAATATCCATTGAAAAGTGAGGTATCCAGAAAAGAAATATGTACAAGCATTTGCCTGTCTTTTTTGTGCACCGCAAGCGAGTCTTCTTTTACACTGTTGCTGCTGCTGTAGATGGTCACACTCTGCTCTGGAAACAGTCCCTTGACCTTGTTCACTCGGAGCTTTCGAAGTCCCCAAATGGCCAAGTATTCTGTTGGGAGAGGAGTGGTGCCACAGAAGGACAGCTTCAAATCCCACACCCTTGTGAAGTTGAGGAGCATCTCCAGCACAGAGGTGTCTGTGAACCAAATGGTCAGGTGGCCGTTGTAGGTAGTTTTTACCATGGTAGAAGGCAGCACTGTTTCACAGTTGCACATCAGGTTTGCCAGGCTGTAATCACAATCACGGATACCCACTGAGCAGCTGCAGTTGCGAATTGTGTTTTCCTTGGTGAAAATTAGCGTATGGTTCTTCTGACTTCTCACAAAACTGCCAGTGATGTGTATGCCAAGGAAGCCAGCCAAAATGAGAGCCAGCCAAACGGAGAAAGCAGAGAAGGCTCTGGGCTTCATTAGTACCGGTGCCAAGCTGCCAAGTGTCTCCTCTTTTTACTCAGTGACTTATGTCACTTGGCTTTACCTACTGAGGAAAAACAATTTCTTTATTATACTAAAGACCACTCAATGGTTAATATTACTTTGCTTTTCCCACTCATCATCTGTCTCATCTATTCAGAACCATAGTGGGTTTTGTAGGTTGCCCTGCATTAGAGGGGAAGCACAGCTACACTGCTTCAGGAAAATGAACTGTGACTCATGTTTGGGATTCTTCTTGCACTTCTCATCTGTTTATGGGACAGCTTGGGCACCCTCTTCCTTATCCAGGCAGCTCCTCAGCCTGCCCAGTGTGAAGGTAAGGGCAGGACTCCTCCTGCTCTTTTCTCCTTTCTGCTTTCTCTTTGTCCACTTTCCAACAGGTAGGGGGTGACAAATGACCTGGTTCTCCACAGAGTGAGGCAGTCTTTAGCCCTTACTAAAGACAAGTGTTTTGTTCTACACCAGAACAGCTAAGTTGTGATAACCTTCCCTTTAAACTGAGTGTGGGATATACTGGGCAAAGGGAAAGAAAGGAAGGATAGTTGAGGGCAGAAGCACGGCTGGATGTATCCTTCTGAGCTGTGTGGTACCCTGACGAAACCTGCTTTTGATCCATACGAAGCTGTGTTTGCTCCAGCCTTACCCTGGAAGTTTTGTGGACCAAGGACCATCTCTCACTGTGTCTCTGCACAGCCACTAGGCGTAGGATAGACCCTGACTGTGTTGGTTGCTCTGCCCTACTTCATTTACCCTCGCAAAGCATGCTTATGACAGTGGAGCAAGTTTCCACCCCAGCCATGCTCCAACTGAAGTGATTTGGAACATGTTTTGGGGGGGACTCTGATTTCAGCTACCAGCCCTTTGGTTTTCAGAGCAGGGTTGAATATGGAACTGACACTCCCACCGGATCCTTTCCAGGAATTAGATCTTTAGCTTGTGATAGACAGTTGCATGAAAACATCATCTCATTGCTTAACAGCAGTCAAAAAGTAATTAAATTCTTAAGATGTAATAGGAAAATTATGCAAAAAAGAGACAGTGCTGTTGAGCTACTGTACGAATCAGTTATTTGCTGACACTTGCCTGTTGCAGGCAGTTCAGATCCCACCATCTCAGAAAGGATACCACAGGACTGGAGTTCAGAGAAGAGCAACAAGAGTGATGAGATAGGGAAGGGTTTCCCTTTAAGTAAGGCAGGACTAGGTAAGGTAGGACTCTAGATAGGAAAAGAGATGGTTGAGGCAGGATATGGTGGTGAACTATAACAGCACAAATAACACGAAGATGGTGGGTAAAGAGCAGTTTTCCACTGCTTCTTCCAAAAACAAGAGCAAGACATCTCAAATAAAACTAGTAAAAATAAAAACAGCTGACTTGTTGATCCTTAGCAAAGGATGTTGGGAGTGTGAAAAGTTTTCACACATTCAAGGCAGGACTGGATAAGTTCAGTGAGGAGAAGTCCACTTTGGTTATCATGCACACAGGCACCACACCTGGCTACAGAAGGTCCCGTGCTGAAAATAGTTGGAGGCAAAGGAAGTTATAGCAGTAAGTATCACAAGTTCTTGTCCTGTTTGAAATCTCTCCTACACACCTTCTCACAGCTGCATATGGAGATGGTTACTCGACTAGATGGATGTTTGGTCTGACAGGTTATGGCCATTCTTATACAATACCTATCTAGTGCAAATGTATGGAAACTGACTCAAAAGTTACTTAATTCTGTATATACTCCCTAGACTTTGTATATTGTTTTCTTAAATGAAGGATACAGATGTTTTAATGCTTAAATCAAATATTTAATCCGTGTTGTGGCACATACCAGAAATACCAGTCCAACTGCTAGCTAATGTTTAACTTCAAAGGTCAGACTTATCCAAGCTGTAGCTGTTCTTCTGTCATTACTGCTAGATTAATTTGGTCTCCAGTATCTAAGCATCTAATCATGCATCACAATGAAAATCCTATTTCTAAACCTCCACACTGTGCTTATTTTCTGGGCCCTTAACCGTGGCTAACAGTTGTGATAAATCAGAAAGCTTTAGTATCGTGACTGTGTCACAACTCAAGGAAATTATTTGGATTTATGTGTTTTGGAGGTAATATTTGCAAGAAGAATTCCTAGACAATGTTAACAATGTGAGTTTGAACTAACTAAAAGATATTTCAAGTGAAGACTTGGCAGTTCTGCATTTCAAGCTTGTCAAATGGGGTGGAACTGCTTTTTCCACATAACATGAGGACTTAATAGTCATAAAACATTAAAATAAAATACTTTGATGCATCCTCATGAGTTTTAACCCTTGATTTCTTTCCATATTTTTTTCAGTACCTGAAGAGTGGTGAACCTCTATTGTCTTGCAGCAAACGAAAGAAAATTCTTTTTCAAGTTTAGCTTAGCTGATAGCATTTGGGCCCTGTCCATCAAAATCCAAATTCTAAATCTTGGCATTCCAGGAAATGTTATCTCCAGAAATACTTGCTATCCTCTTCTGCTGCCTGCAATGCAGAAACATTCCTATTAATTCACTTCTCAGTATGTAGTTTCTGTGTGGCTTTGGTGAGTGATATGCAAGCAGTGAAATGTATATTGCAGGTTGTCTGTCTGTGAAGTGTCAAAGTCACCTGCAATTCACCTTTACTTAAGCTACCAATTATCTGCAGAAAAATGTCCATTATATGGCTCTTGATTAAATTACTTTGCTGTCTGCACTTGTTAAGGATTGGAAAAAGTTTGGCTTTAATTTTTAGGAGTGTGGGGAGCTGCCTTGCAGGGAACAAGTCAGTTAAAGCACAGATAAAACTTAACCACACCACCTCGATGACTCTGAGTTGTCTCTTTTTGAATGATTACCACTGTCAAGACACTGTGAGGAGGGAGGGGGTCACAACTTAGCCAGAAGTTCTTTTCACTAAAAGTCTGGGGAGAATTGGCTTATTCTAACAACATATTTTCTTCATGGTGGTATTATTTCTAACAACATCCCGAACAACCACATTTTAAAAGATGCATAGGTGGGATATAATAACATGCCCTTCACCCTACTGCACTGATACTTTTTCTAAGTTGGTCTCATACAGTCAGCTAACAATTCTACAGTGTTTTGAAATTATGCACTGATTGCAGCGTTTCCTTTTCTTCCTTTTCTTCCTTTAGTTACTGGCCAGTTTTTGTTGGAGCTGCAACCTTCAACAGATCCACCCCTTGCACAGGGAAACTGGAGGTAAAGCCTGCTCTCCTTCCCTTTCCATCTTTACCTAGTCTGGTTTTGGAAATAGAATTAGAAGAGGCAAAAACAAGAGATGAGTAAAACTAGTGGATAAATAGCTGTTGAGTCATAACACCCACACCGCCTCGCTGTCCAGAGTCACAGTGTGGTAAGCATTTAGTATTTGAGAATGAAGTGAAAAATTAAATCAGGACTTGAATAGTAATGAGACTGTACTGCCCCCGAGGTCTTTTCTTACGCCTGCTTTTGCTTATGCCTGGGTAAGCAGTCATCCAACTTCACTGAGCAGTGGTGGAGTACCACTAGCCCATGGGAATTACTGATAGATGACCCAGTTCTCCTCCAAACAGCTGACAGTATTTCCCAAGTGGTTACCTACCAATTACAGCATTAAAACACCTCAGAAAGGTTTTGAAGTATAGATTTTGGTTTCTCTGAATTGAAGAGATACCTCAGTTGAGGTATCAGAAGGCAAAGATTCAGCGATGACAAAAAGAGTACTGATAGAAACTCTGCCACTGCAAGGGCTTTCTGGAAAATGGAGAGGTAGAAGTGGGATATGTTCAAGATCAAGAGATTCTTAATTGACTTGAAGATGTTGATCATCAGGAACGCTTTGGTGATTGGTATCTTCTTCTTGATTTTCATCTGGTTTTTAAGCTTCCTGAAGTCCAAAGCTACCATCCAGTTTTCCTTGTAGACTCCTTTAGAAAATACTTCCTTATGAACCATTAATATTTAACAACTTAATACACGCATGTAATTTCCCATAATGCTAGCAGATCCCAGCCAAACGAAGGTCACACTCTTTTCTCTTCCTCTAGAAAGTCCAGTACAGTTCTCTTTTGTTTGTGGTTAATGTGTAGACGTATCGTGTTGAACTC